>JALPQI010001275.1:0-131237 GCA_025490895.1 Thaumatotibia leucotreta | reverse complement strand
GCTCCATGGTGATATAAATATTAAGTGTGGAGATGTAAAAGGTCTCCACGGTCAAAGAAATAGATAGAGTTCAAATAGCGAACAATTAACACTCAAATTGAGCCTAATTGAATTTGTTAGTTACATAGTATAACACTATCCCCGACGATACGTTACTCAATACCGTAATTATGAAACAATTTGCAATTTTTTTTTAATCAAACTGGTCTGATGTTGGGATTTTGGAGAGATTAGTTGTAGTAATTTTTGCGATTATATTTATTGTAGATTGATAAGCATGCTTGGCCTCAACACTTGTGTGTCTACTGCAGTACAATGCTGCTCAAATGCGAGTCGTTCAGAGACATGTGTCTACGCACGCAGATATATCTAAACATGAACCTGCTTCAGGAAAAGGTAGGCTTCATTCATTAATTACGGGCATCTTCACTTTTAGGGACATCCAATTAGCGTGACATTAAAAACCTTAACCCAATTGGCAATGGTCGTCACAAATAACATAGTCTTCGACACACATTTGTATTTTTTAAGACAGAATTTTGAAATGAAAATGAAATGAAAAATGTTTATTTGATGCTAAAAATAGAAACAAAAATAAAACTTAATCTATATTAAAGCTTAAATTAAGTACAAAGCATCAAAATGGATGCCACTCAGCATATGCCGATAACTAAAGGGCTTTAGTTATGGCACTGGTTTTCAGGGCAACCAGAAATACTATTTATGAATAAACACTAATATCTGTTGACATAAGTAAATTAGTAAATGAATTACAATTAGAGTTAATACACTGCGACTTCAGTAAGTAATTTTCTGCTCTACACAATGGCGAGTAGGCTAGAACACACTTTTTTATAATTTGTCAATTTACGGGTTAATAGCAGGTCCGTAACAACTATTTACTATGATATCTTTAGGACTTTAAGTTTGATCGGCATTTTTATATTACGATATTACTTATAGTTTCTAAATGTAACACGAAAACTGAGATTTTCTTGAAAATTAGTGCTTAATTGTTGTTATAAATAAATAAATAATAATAAATAAATATCTTGGATCTTGATACATCTTACGCAAATCGACCTGGTCCCACAGTAAGCTCATTAAGGTTTGTGATGTGGGTAAAAGTAAAAGCGACGATATATATACTTGTAATAGATAGATACATATAGATACTTAAATACATAGACAGCCATGACCATCGAACAAATATTTGTGATAAATAAATACTCAAATAATGCTTTCGCCGGGATTCGAACCCGTAACCTCCAGCTTCGTAGGCAGGATCACTACCAACTAGGCCACGGAGGCTGACAATACACCTGACTACAAACCTGACTAAAATTAAGATTTCTTTAATTTCCTGTTAATTGGGTGTCCCGAAAAGTGAAAAAGGTCTAACCTTCTTTTTTGTTGTCGATCGAAAATAGATTGAATACAAAGAATAGACGATGACTCTCACAATGTTGGTAGGCAGAAAGCTGCAAATATTGTAAGTTTTTAAGTCAACATGGTCAATATTATTAGTACCTATGACTTGAAACAGGATATTTAGCATATTAATTATAACGTTACTCCATGAAGATGGCATTTGCAACAGCACTGACAAAGTCAAAAGTCATAATATTCTCTATTCAATTAGGCCCAGCAACGAGCGCTTTTGAATCGTTAAACTAAATAGAGAATGAGAGAAAAAAAACTACTTTCGGTTCTAACCCTACACCACTGCCTGAGAAGAATCCGGCAAGAAACTCAGGGACTTTTTTTTCAAATAATAGTTTTATAACATCTTACAGCTAGCTTGCATTAATTAAAAACGAAACATAAATTTTATTTAATATAAATACAGATATTCGTTAACTAGAGATGAAGTCTCTAATAGTCAGAATAATTATATAACAACCCTGGTATTATTAAACCGCGATTAGAATGGTATTCGAAAGTACTGTTGACACAACAGTGTATAAGTCAATCTAGGATATATTCATATTTTTATAGTTTAGGTGCAAATACTTACAGACAATAGATTAATTAATCACTCTCTACATCTATAAACAACTCTTTTCTTGCTAAATGTTGTGCCATTTGTTGTGTCAACAGTACTTTCAAATCCCTTTCTGATTCCGGTTTGATAATAACGCTGACAGCGGCGTTGACCAATCCAGACGGCCGTCGGTAGTGAATTAGATGGCTCCGTGACCGCGACATCAGCGCCCAAGTTGCGCGCACACACCACTAGACGCAGCGGCGCACCGAGAGTCCAGGGTGCTTAGCCAAGTTGCCAATCGCTTAATCGTCAGTCGTAAGCGAAAGGTAGCTAACCGTCTTTGTCGCACTAACATGAAAGAGTGATAGAGAGGGAAAACAACGATACGCTACCAAGCGCTAGCGATTGGCAACTTGGCTAAGCACCCAGATCTCTTCCCTTCTAACCATCGAAGCCTCCGCGCGTGTCCTAGACTTAATAATAACCTTTCGACTGATTGTAACTAATTGTAAACTATCATTACTAGTATTCTAATATTTATAATTTATCATTACTAGTTTTACTTAAAGGCCCAAACAGGGACGAAATATTTTGTGCGCAATAATTTAAATTTACATGGCTAATATCCCGTTTTACGTCATACTAATAACATAATATTTTCTTCGGTTACCGCGAGGATTACACATGAAATAAAACTATGAAAACGTATGAACACTGTACAGGGTTCGTGGTCTACCACGAACCCTGTAAAGTGTTCGAAACGTCGGAATGAAGTTAAAATTAGTTAATATACGCGAGTTTATCCGTTTTTATAGTTTTATTTCATACTAATAACATATTTTAGTTATATTTTGGCATTGGGTATCTTATGGTATGTTATAGTACATTACGATACAACTGCAAAAAAAACGAAAATCTAAACGATGTTTTAAAATCGACACGAGTTACGAATTTCCTTTTTGCACGTGTCTCGTACGACGTTTTTTAGTACAGATGGCCATCCGAAGTATTGGACCTGACGTTAAATGAGCCGCTTCTCGAACCAGCGCCTAAAAAAGGCACTATCTGTACTAAGAATGCATTTTATTGCTACATGTGTGAGGGGTCTAAATGAATGGTTATTGATATTATTTTTATGCATGACTTTGTTAATATTAAATTTATAATATTTTCTTCGGTTATCAAATTTATGTTTCAGTCACACAGTATTCCTAAAATAGACCATCCCTCAAACTCGATATGTACCCTAATTATATCAGAAATTAAAACTGCTGAATACATAGATGTCAGTGAAGACAATATTAAAGAAGAACCAAATATAAATGTTGTAAACATAGATAATATTATAAATACTGATACTAAAACAGAAATAGAAAATCAAGAACGAGATCTTAATGATAATGGAAAGAAACTTAAAAACAGGATGAAGAGAAATGCAATAACTAAGAAGAAAACCGTAATCGAAGATGATAATGATGAAATAAATGTAGAAAACGAGATAAAAATGGAAATCAAAATGGATGGTAAATATGAAGTTCATGATGAAGGAATAAAAGAAGAGTTAGAAATTGCAGACAGCAATGATGATAGTGGCATCATTGTTATGACGCCATTGAAGCGACAGCGTATAATAAAAAATAATGAAAATAAAAGAAAACTAGGAATGAAAACTCGCTGTAAATCTAAAGATGATACAGCTCAAGATGCTAAACTAAAGAGGGAAAAAAGAAAAATAAGGAATGCTGAAAATGATTATATGCCCGAGTTTGATTTTGCTCAATTTGAGAACGCATATTCAGTCAAAATTATTACATTGACCAAGGTAAGAAAAATTGAACTCAATGTTATTAAATAAATATATTTCATTGGACATTCACAAATTGACATAGTAAGCTCAATGAAATCATGCACTGTGGAGCCCCTGACACCTGACTTCACAGAGCAATAGACATGTACGTGCGTAAAATTCAAATTCAGTTATGACACTTTGATATCGTGGCGTCTGAGTCGAAAAGGTTCGTTGGCCTTACCATTGAAGGCAGGGATTGCACAACCGATTTTATTGAATACCCCTATTAGAACTGTCAAACAATTACCGATAAAAAAACAATACCTGTATTCGAATTAGAGGTAATGCTGTCATTCCGCTTTTGTCTTATTCACTATGTATTCACTATTAACGATATTAAATACCTCTATTTAATACCGGTATTCCTGACTTTTGTTTGATAGATAAGATGTCAAGTACATACTATGACTAAATAGTTTTTTCTCAAACATGCTGGAAAAAGGCCACATTTTATTCATAAATTGAAGACGAAACTTACTTCATTTTGTTTTTTTTTTCAAAAATAAAAGTTAAAGCTCTGGTCATTTTACTCCTAAGATTAAAATAAATATATGAGAATCCATTTTATTCCGCTGCATTAAACTTTTTAAATGCTCAAAAGGGCCAAGCAATAAACACAATGAGCCAAACAAAACCAATCATTTAGAATGGCTCTACATCTTTTCATACAATAAACAAACGCCCTAGACTAATAGAGTACGCACTATCACTAAATAAATATAAGCGCATTTACTTCCTATCGAATATTTATTTGTGAAACATAAAATAACAATACAAAAACATCGTTTCATACAGAAATCACGCCAAAATCCACAATACATTTTATAAATTTTATGTACCTATGTGGATGTAACAAATGTTGGTACAGCGGCCCTACCGCGAACTTCGTAATCCGCAAATTTCTGTCTCTGCCAGCACTCTAAAGACGCCTTCATTGGAGTAGGCCAGATACATGTAATGTCAAAATGCCATGCGCGTTTTTACTTGACCGATGACAGAACTATTTGATAGCCCCCTAATTAAAATAATTAATTATTGATAATTTGTCATTGCAATTTTTACGTACTCTTACACTTACTATACACGGCAGGAAATAAAGTACCAATATCATTTATAAATTTGTAAGTGGTCAGTCATTAAAGTTGATAACAACCTCTTTTAAGTCAATCAAAAATACAAAACGGCAAATATGGGTAAAAAGCCGCAAGCAAATACTAATGACACTTCTATGACGTCACACGTAAAGTGAAAGAGACAAAAGTATGATTTGACAGTACGGTACTCTTTTCGATGATTGTCGAAATATACGGAAAAAGTTTTGCGTAGATATTTGTTGAGTTTCAGTTTGGTTTCAGTTAAATAATTTTGAAAAATATTAGTACAGATATTTATGACTTTTCAGTTGCTTATATATTTATGTGAGACATGCTCAGATAAATATGACAGGTAATATGTATTTTTGATTGGTAAATCTGTTCAAATGCATATGTATCTTTCTATGCTCATTTATTTTTGAATCCTTGGATTACCTCATATATTTATGAACTCGATGTACATACCGCAACGCCATCGAAGTTTTGCCAAGTTGGGTAAATTTGTCTGCTACTAGAACCAGAAAAACACTGCACATGTGTGAGTTGGATGCTGAGCAAATCGTTTGAAAACTCTGAATTAGGTATTAAAAATATATTCCTCCTGCCGCCCAGAGACCTATTAAAAGGTCTCATTAAAAAAAAGAAATTCTATTCTATTTCCTACATTATTCATTCAAAATTCTCAGGCAAATTTTATGGTCTGGGCGGCAGGAGGTTATAGGAAAAATACAACGCTCATGTAATTTTAATAATAAACTAGATTAAAGGGTTGTTTGCCAAAACGTGTATAACTAAACGAAAACATATGCATTAGCATAGTGTAAATCGAAAAGAATATGTCACTGATTATGATATAACAGTCCGTAAGATCTTTATCCTTCGTTTATAAGAATGAGACTCGAATAAAGGCGATAACACTCCAAAACTTGCTGTCCTGTTTTCTCATCATAAACGATTTACACTTACTTGCAAAAAGCTAAGGAAACCCTCTTTGTTTTAAGTAACTTAAACCTTAACTTAATGGAATTAAGTTTCTTTCGGGTTATGATTATATTCAGGTTGGCCTTTTTGTCATAATAATCTTAAGAGAATAGTATCCACATATTAGAACAACTTCTTGGCCTGACAGAACTGACATTGACATTTAATACCGGTAATCGTGTTTAGGGGTAAATCTCATTATACAGGTATTGCTGTCAAATAGCTAAACCTCTAATATATTTGAATACCAATATTGATTATACCACTATTTTGACATTAACCGATATACGTAGCGAAATTCGCTATTACAGATAATACCTTATTTAAAACCTGTATTCAGATTACCGGTTGCGATCCCTGATTGAAGGTACATTTTATTCTGTAAGGTGTCCCGTTAATATTTATTTCATTATTTAATGGTATAAATTATGAATTTGTTTATGACCTGTATATGAATACTACGAGTAGTTGATCAATTCAAATGGGTCAGAAGAAAAATAAAAACTATAAAAGTGGTAGATAATTTGGTTTTAGGAACCATACCTTAGTAACAAGAAACTTTACAGTCGTAGAATTTTCAAATTAAATAAAAAATAGTGGGTTTGATCACTTTATATATTAATCGCAACGATGAACTGGTAAAACGTGACACTTGCATTTGAATAGCACAATTGCAGGCCGTTTTGTATTGACGGTAATTGCCGGTGTAAAGTTTCTCACCTGTGTGTTAAGCTTTTCATGCAGTGAGTGTGCGAATGTCGGAATATGTTGTATGTGTAGGAGGAGCAGTTGGAAGAGATAGCTTTGCGCAAGAAGTCTCGGAACTATTTGGAGGCGCAGTACCAGTGTGAGCAGTGTGGGAAGGGATTCAACGCGGAGGCGGCGTATAGCAACCATCGAGCTAAGCACAGCCCGGTTAGTATGACTGATTCGTCTTATCGCACTGTTAGTGGCATTTGGAATGAGGAATCTCATATTTTAACGACAAACGGGTCTTAATCGCGTAACTTACGTTTGATATTTTCCTGACGTTTCGGGCATGACCACGTGTACGGGTATAATGTCACGAGTGTAAAAATATGAGCGAGAGTCGTGAAAGTTTAAATCAATAAACTGTCATAATGAACTTCGTGCGTATCGGTGGCATCGCTAGTATTCAAATCAAATCAAATCAAATAATTTATTGCACACATATTACATATTACATTTTACATGTCTATGGACCCTGCAAGGGCACAGCAATCTTATAACTTATAATATATAATTATAGGTAATTAATAGACTTTGTTTGACAATGCAAAAAATAAATTAATAATGTAAATGGCTAATTAAGTCTACAGTTAAGTATCACCAAAAAACTCTTGCAGTGTGTAGAAAGATCTGTCCATTAGATATTTACTAAGTGGTTTCTTAAACGATACTGGGTTTTGTGAATTTTTGATGGATTGTGGGATCTTATTGAAAATTTTAATGCACATCATGTGTGGTCCGGAGTGGAAAATTGCTAGGTTGATCTAATGTAATTCATTTAGAAATAAAGTGTTATCCAAAGACTCAGTGCTTTTACTGTTAATAAAGCTAAGATGTAAATATAAAAATAAAAGTTAACGAAAAGAGCATTTATTTAACGTCTTCCTGCCCATTGTGATTTTTAAAGGGTGTAATCGATTTTTGTCAAATAATGAAAAGGCTGTTTAGGTTGAAGTTACACTCAAAATTTTATGTAAAATGTGGAACAAAGGAAAAGCGGTTATATTTTTAAATTCATTAGGTATAAATTGCAATAGCTCAAACTTATCGTAGATTCCGCTTTGTGTATGATTCTCGCTTGATATTTATTAATTAATTTATGTGAACGTCTGTATTGTTTAGAGCGAAGGAGAGTTCGCTTGCAAAATCTGCTTGGTACGCTACAAGTATAAGCACAAATGGCAGAAGCACCAGGACGTCCATCGGCTGAAGCTGCAGTGCACCGAGTGCAGCTACGTCTCTAGAGACAGGTCAGACGTTAAGAGCTCGTAATGTCATTTTGTGTAGCATATGTTGCAGGCATATGATTTCTCACTCGTTTTGGACAGTGCAACTTAAAAGCCACCGCAATATCACAATACAATAATTACACCCTGTTTGGAGTGAAACATATAGTTGCACAATATCTTGAATGCAACTAATTTTACGAACCGAATACATTAGGGCTGGCGCAACTACCCAGAAAAATCAACTTAACATGTAGTTGTATCACATTAAGTTCAAAAACTGTGTAAAGACCAGAGATTATCAACTTTGGAGTCATGTCAATATTATTGCGAACAATGACGCACATTTGTCCGATCTCTGGTAAAGACAAAAAAATAAATGAAAAAACCAAGAAGATATGTATTGTTTTTTATTTCTTATGATTACGATTAAGCATATTTTGCAAAAATTTGGTTTCTCGCTAGTGGAAGAATATAATGAGATTGTGATTCGTTTTTTGTAACAATAACTAAAAAAGTTTGTCTTGCACTGTTCGACGATGTTTTTGGTTTTGCACGTGTATTTATTAATCAAAGAAAAATTAAAGGAAAAGAAAGAGGTAAATACTACTAATACTTTTCCTGCAGAAGTACACATTCTAGTGAAGTTCAAATATTACTTTTAGGGTTCCGTAGCCAAAATGGCAAAAACGGAACCCTTATAGATTCGTCATGTCCGTCTGTCCGTCTGTCACAGCCGATTTACTCGGAAACTATAAATGCTACAGTAACGAAATTTGTTAAGGATATGTGTTGTATAAACCGCTACAGGATTATGATTCTAAATTGTAAAAAAAAACCATTGGGGTGGGGGCCCTCCATACATGTAACTGAGGGATTGAAAAAAAAATTAGTTCTATATAAGCGTGTGGGGTATTAATAGAAAGGTCTTCAAAAATAATATGAAGGTTTATAAATCTCATATTTATTTAAGCAAATCTTTTTCGAGATATCAGCTCTCAAAGTCTGAAAAATGTGTCCCCCCCACTCTATTTTTTAAACTACGCGATATAAAATTCAAAAAATATATGTTATGCACATTAATAAACTCTATCAACGATTTTTGGTTTGATTAAATTATCTCCTATAGTTTTTGAGGTAGATTGATTTAACTGTATTTTTTAAATAATAAATTGATAATGGTACGAAACCCTTCGCGCGCGAGTCCGACTCGCACTTGGCCGGTTTTTAATATTGTCAGATCGTATAATACATTTTTTTACTTCAAGCGCATATATATCCTTTATGCCCTGGCCACGACATTGGTCTAAGGCGACCAGCGGCGAGCAAATCCATGAATTGGAGCGGGATGCCGATATGGGTACCAAAGGGAGCACCATACGTTTTCCGCTAAGCCGGTCGCCTTAGACCGATGTCGTGGCCCGGACATTACCTTGATTATTCGTAGTGCCCAGTATTATTGACTTCTGTAATGTGTAGATGCCAAGCAAAGAGACACCACGGCATGCATACGGGCATGACTTATGCCTGTCAACACTGCGGGAAGACCTATAAGTAAGTTTTCAATTATTTCATTTTTATTTTCAGGCTTGCGCCCATTTATAAATAAATCTATAGTTATGGTTACCTATAACGCTTGTCCACGAAATAAAGTAGCCACTGCCGTATTTTTTTTTTTAATGAAACTATTTTTCTACGTAAATGTTCTTAAAAATTACGGTGCTTTGCCTTTTTCTCGCTCTGGTTGATATATTTTTTTATTTTGGCACAACAAAGTGATCCACACCACACCTGATCGTATGTGAAAAGTAGAGCCCAAATCGCGGCGGCAACGAACAGGAGACAATCAGTAACCTGTTAGTTACCACCGCCTTGCTGGCCCGCTAGATGCTTCTTCACGCTTCGTTTAAAGGGTCCCAACTTATAGGTATGCGGAAACACATGTGCCGGTAAAGAATTCCACTTTTTAATAGTCCGGCATATGAAGGAATTGCCGAATTTCTTAGTACGTGTGGGAATATTTTCCACGGTGAAGGAGTGACACCGCAAACCGGCACGTGTGGTTTTATATCAAATATGTGCACATATGTTCAGTGGTTGATGAAATATCCTGCATAAACGGCTGTTTTAGTAGAACTGTCTTTTTCAGTACAGATGGCGCTTTTTTTACGAGCTATGTAGTGCGAAAAGTGGTTCATTTTACGTCAGATCGAAACTTCGGAAGTATCTGTACAGCCAAGGGCATAAATATATATACAACTTTAGACCTTATGCTGCAGGCATAAGTAAAAAAGTGTATACATATTTATGCCCTTGACTGTACTGAAAAACGTCGTACGATAAACGTGCGGAACGGAAATTCGTAACTTGTGTCGATTAAAGCAGTGGATCAAAGGAGTGTTCCCTTCCCTCGTATTTTAATATATCGCCGCTCGTTTCGAACTTCGTGTTTATCGCACTCGTATAGTTTTTTTTTTATAATTTTAATCCTTGTGGACAGGCGAAAGCACTAAGCCATACTGCCTTGTCATAAGTGAAGGGTTCACGAAAAGAACATGTCTAGTGAATTCAAATTACAAAAGGAAAAACCACCTTACTTTTAACAGAATAAGGTGTGAATTTGCCCTGATTTTTTTAAAGCACTGGACATGTTTTTTCCGTTGACCCTTCAAGTAGTATTCTTCATTATTTTCCAATCGAGTATTATCTTTAGTGTTCTTTCTAATTCGATATCGATATCACACTTTTTTAGCAAGTCTATCAAGTGTCTTCAGTATTCGTTCAAATAAAAGTCACATCCAAATCTTTTGTCCAAGTCCATTAATGACGTCATGTCATAGTCATATTTATGTATTTTTTCTACCCCCATACTTTTATTTGTCATTTACAGGGTCGTGAACACACCTTTAAGCCCCTACCTTACAGATGTCAAGATAAGTCTATATTGTCTATTCCCTATAAACGCACCTGGACATACTCGCAGTGCGTTTTTGGATTTTAAGACACTTTGTGTATTCAAGACTTAATGAAATACATGGCTGCCAACAGTGCCAACCTAATTTTAAATGTCATTTCATTTCTGATGAATAGTAAACCATAGAGGAGCTTTTTTAATTTTGACCTTGATTATTAATAAAATTGTGAAACCATCACTTGGGTGTGGGGGATATCCGGGAGATAGTAATAACACTGTAGTACCCAATCACTACACTTATTATCTCACACAAACACTTTAGTTTACACGACCAAAGTCAGACACGAAGTGCCCATCCCGAGCAGGGTCACCGCCTTTTATACCCTCGAGTAGCAATCCCCGATTGGTTCTATCTGGCAGTTGTCTATCCTCATTAATGACTTGCGGCAAGTAATACTCACATTGTAAGATTGATTGATTGATTTATTTATTTCTTAATGAAAATTACATGTCATTTGTTAACAAATAGCACAAATTCACAAAAAGATCGTCAAATGTATATAAAATAATAATAATAAAACAAATTCTAAAAATCAATGCATAATTAAATTCACAAAAAGATCGTCAAATGTATATAAAATAATAATAATAAAACAAATTCTAAATATCAATGCATAATTAAATTCACAAAAAGATCGTCAAGTGTATAAAAAACAATAAAATTACAATATATTCAATTTAAAATTAAAATGTCTTAACTAGATTTCAACAATGTCAATATTACAAATATATTTTAATACGTATATTTTTCGATGTATTCGCTTACAGAATACATTGAATTCATCAAAAAGAATTTTTTTAATCGGTTTTCAAACATGTCGTGTGATGTTTCATTTCTGATTTCGGCGGGTAGACGTTCATAAAGCGACGGACCTATTACTCGCGGGCTCTTATCGAGTAACGCTAGTCGCCGCGGCACGGGCAGTAGTCGCCCCGTCTGACGGGTTATTCTGCCTGCCATATTCGACCGTTTAAATATGTGAATATTTTTACGCGTAAACATTATGATCTCGTATAAGTATAGCGAGTAATAGGTCATTATATTAAGTTTTTTGAAAAGTTCTCTGCACGAGTACCTCGGATTCACGCCTGCCAATATTCGTACGGCCCGTTTTTGCAGTATAAATAATCGGTCAGAATGAGTTGAATTACCGTACAAAATGATACCATAATTAATTATTGAAAAAAAGTACGCGTAGTATATTTGCATCAAAGCACTATTTGAGACAATTGGTTTCAGCTTGCGCAGTGCAAATATGGCGCCTCCTAACCTGTTACACAAATTGTCTACGTGCTCCTTCCAATTTAACTTGGCGTCAATTGTGAATCCAAGGAACCGGCACGAGTCGCATTTCGGTATCGGACTCTGTATAAGTGGCATGTGTGTGGTGTGTCCAGCTGAAAATATCATGACATTAGACTTGGAGGTATTCAGTATGAGACCGTTTGCCGAGAACCACTCGTGAAGTTGACCGCATGCCTTTGATATGTTATTTTCAAGCTGTGGATACGTGTGTGCGGTGACTATTACGGTGGTATCATCAGCAAACAGCACCATCTTCCCTTCGGGCACAGAGGTAGGTAGATCGTTTACAAACATCAAAAACAGGGTATTTCCGAGCGCCGAACCTTGGGGTATTCCTTGTTTTAATACACCTGCCTCGGATTTTATGCTTTTGATGTTTCCACCCGACACCTCCATTTTCACCTCTACCGTCTGCTTTCTATCGCGAAGGAACGATGCAAATAAGTCATGAACTCCATTTGTGATTCCGTAGTGACGAATCTTTTCCAATAATAGTTCATGACTTATTACATCGAACGCTTTCGATAAATCGCAGAATACCCCTGCTACCTTTTCACTTGTATCCAACGCGGTTGTTATTGTGTCGTATATCTGATATGCAGCTGTTGTTGTGGACCTATTTTTTCTGTATGCAAATTGTCTGTCTGTCAGTAAGTCATTTGATTCTAGATGGTGCATTAAAGTGGTAGATAATATCGACTCAACAATTTTGGAAATATTTGGCACAATTGTAATTGGTCTGTAGTTATCTACAGAGCATTTTTCGCCTTTTCCCTTATATACTGGACATACTCGTGTGGATTTTAGTACGCTAGGGTATACTCCGCAAGTGAACATGGTGTTTATGAGTTCTACGAGTAGCCCTGCAACGACTGGCCAAATACACTCGAGTATGTTCAGTGAGATGTCATATATATCTAAGGTCGTATTTTTTTTAATCATGGACCGTAACGTACGATTTAGATCCGTTAACGTGATAGTCGGTAATACTAAGTCGGGTGTGGTTGTGTTATGTAAATATTGTTTTAGGTACTGTACAGAGTCCGCTTTATTAGTGTTTAATTTAAACTTCGAAGCTACAGTGAGAAAGTGTTGGTTCAAGTGTTCCGGCACTTGTTGAGGTGGTATGTTTCTCCCGTTGTCATCCTTGAGTGTGATATTGTGTTGCGACTGTTTTGTGGACGCTTCTTGGTTGACAACTCGCCACATTTCCTTCGAAGGGTTTTTACTCTCGGCGATACGGCTTCCATAATACTCTCGTCGTGCTGACAGGGTTTCGGATTTTATACGATCTGCCTGATGCGTAATGCAGTCCGAAAGTGTTTCGAGTTCCGGATACTGACGTTTCATTTCAGTCAGGTCATACTTAAGTGGAGGGTAGGCGAGTTGTTACAATGTGTTTAACTTTGAATATTTCTCAAATTTATGATTTTATTTGAAAATAAATGTGTCATCGTAGAAAAAGTATTGTATGCAATATTGTTAAACCTAGTCAAAAAAAAGCTCGTGGCGTCTTAAATAACAATTTTCGGCTTCGCATCAAATTGTTACCCACGCCACTCGCCTTTTTTGACCCCTCTTAAACAAGGATTGCATAAAATACTATTATAAGTCTCATCCTTTTACATAGTCAAATCCAGTAAAATGCTTGTAATACAACGCGCCCTTCCACAGTAGATTATTTTCGCTCTTTTGCGGACACGCTGTATAGTAAACGCCCTTAGGTGCTAAAACGTTAGGCCTTATTAAAATACAAAAATGAGAGTCAGTACCACATTATTTATGCGGCTGGTTTTGGAGATATAAATTAATATTGCACGAGGTCAATGACGTCATGAAAACTTTAGTTATTTTTAATAATTAAACTAAAGGAATTGAATCCGCACTTTTTTGTGGAACCAGTTACGTATTAAAAAACATACATAATTTAAATGCAAACACAGCTATATCTACTCAAAACTTAGAGTAATTAAAGGTTTCGTAAATATTACAAATCTTTTTTTTTCTCGGTCGTTTCTTGAGTGTAGCGTTAGGTTTTACGATAGAGTAGTGCAGAATATGGCTCTTAATAACACTTTAAAAAATCACGTATTAATATTACGGAACCTTGGAGATAAGTCATTTCTAAGGTTTTCATAATTTCCTATGGTATTAGGGTTGTCTATTATGTAAAACGGTACATGTTAAGGGTAATTCACAAAAAGTGAAAAATGATTCGACAACTCAATCAAAATGTACGTATCTCGTTTAAACAATTAATTTTAACAAGATGAAAATTGGTGAAGTGTGAGTGACGAATAAGAATGTGCAAAAATCTAAAGCTACTTTAAGGAAGAACTATGAAGATGCATACTTAAATAATTTTTAATTTATTTCATCATCATCATCAGTATCAGCCAAAAGTTGTCCATTGCTGATTTATATATCTTCATCTTCGTTGTCACTCTGTAAATAAATTTCCTCTGAGCTCATAGCAATGTCTTCCGAGGCAGTTTCGTGCAAGTAGTCATGAATAATTACATTGTCACTTGTTGGGCTTAGTAACGACAACGCATTTCCGGGTAGGGCTAACCGTTTTTTCGTCTTTTGTTGAGTTGTTGACACATGCGAAAGAAGGGGGTCAGAAGACTCTAAGGCGCGGTGGAATAGGTCGAGTATTGTTGTTTTCCGATCTAATTTTCTCGTGTGGTGTTCACGGTCGTATCGCCAAAATTTATTCCGTGATTCACCAGCCTGTTCCGACAACATTCCTATTGGCAGTGAACTTCGTTGAATAATTTGATGGCCATGTACTAATATCTTATGTATCGTCACCGACATATAGCACCACTTGTAGTGTTCAACATATCTTCTAGCAAGATTTTCGCAAAATGTTTTAAATTTCTGAGCGTCTATGTCTAATCCACATGAAAGTACTATCAATATAGTGTGCAAATCGTCAAGCAGCCATTGCTCAATACCCAAAATTTCTGCAAATATTTTGCGATGCTTATTTGATAGAGCCGTGCGAGCCGTATTTCCGTCATTTGATGTTCCTGCATTTGGACGAACAACATCAACCAATAAGGACATTTTACTTCTTATATCGGACTGTATCCTTTTTTTTGTCTCATCATAAATTTTACGGTCAGCAGACTTTTTTGATATTCTCCATTTTCTCACTCTTGGATCATTTCTATAGCCTAAATGTAGTAAAAATTCGAAAACCCTAATCCAAGCATGGAGGGGGCTTAGTCCATATAATAAAGCTTCCTCATTCACAGGTTTTTTTAATATTTCATCGAGGTTGTTGAATTGCTTGCACGTGGCTTGACAACAAGCGCATTTTAACTGTGAATTCGTTTTCGTTATGATATTATATACTTTGCCGTCTATAATTGTCAAATATAATTTTGGATCTGCAATAATACTATTTAACACCATTAGACGTTTGGGCGTAAATTGGAGATAGCTCCTTAATTTCTTGCTCGACACGGCGTTTTTCATTTAAGATAAGATCTTTTGTTTCTGATCGGTATTGAATTTTGATAGGACGACAAGACCTAAAAGACTGCGGGTTGGGGTTTGTCCACAATACAAAACCATCAACTGTTTTTATCCTCAAGGGAATATATGTCGTAGCAAATAAGCAATGTTCATCGTCGTCTCCATCAGTAAATTTTTGTTTATAAGCCGCTTGACCTGTGCTGCCATCAAAACCCCACGAACCTTCAAATATGCAACGAAGTTGATCTACCTGTTTTTGCTCGCAATATTTATTAATAATTTCGTTGCATGTATCAATTATTCGACGATATGTATGCATAACCAAGTCAATTAACGGTATTTCTGCTTCTCGTTCTGTTATTTTGATTTCCTCATCAGGGTAACACTTTCTTTTGGCCTCTTGAACTTTATAATATGGGGGATAAAGGTTATACCCTCGTGATTTTGCTCCTTGTTGTAATGCTAAAAAGTCATCATTCGTAAGCTTTCTGTCTACTATCAAGCCAAGAGCTTCGTCGGGACTATAGGGCGTTCGCTTTTCGTGGTCGGATGATCTTAATGTGTTTGCGAGAGATGTTGCCAGAGTCGGATTTTTCATGCATTCTTTGATTAGAAACTCTAAATCTTTAGAAGCATTTCCAAGCTTTTGGCCTTTTTCGTCATGAGCTATGGCAGTTAAAACCTCGATCACTTTTTCTGGAGGTTCATTTTCTAGATCATTTTTCAAGTGTTTTCTTACACGCCGCTGCTGACGGTCACTCAGGTCAATGTATTGTTTTTTATTTGTTGATGTAGAAGGCTCACTTAACGATTTTATTGTACTTTCTGGTTCTAAAAGGGGCAATGGTCTCGGTTCTCTTTCATGTATCTCACCAGTAATAGCTTCTTGAGAACATTTGATCTGGAATTTAGACGTTAGCCACGACTTGTTTTTGTTGACAAATGTTTTCGAATTTCGATTGCAGTCCTTGTACAACTTTTCACATTTACTTGTAAATACCTTAACAACAGTCTTACAGGCTTCACGGTTTGTATTCGCTGGAATACCATTTGGATAAAGGGCATTCAAAACGATATCCGTTCTTGTGGCAAGGTCTAAATCTAATGGACGAATTTTAGGTCCTTGCAAACGAGATTTTGCTTCCAAAATTTTAAACATCTCGAGGCGAGAAATCTGTTCTGGTGAGCTACTGTCTGGTACAAATTCTGCTATTGAGCCTGTAGTTGAGCATGATTGATCATCTATCAGCACAGTAGCAGAGTCTAGCGTCGTCAGCGTAGTAGCTTCATCTCCTAACATAATATCGGACACTTCCGGAGGCTGAAAAGTGCCGGATATTGCCACTCGTCGACCAACATGAGGGTTGGCGCCCTCATGCTCCTCTCGCAGTAAGTCCCCCGTTCGAGGCCCGGAAGGACATCCCCCAGCAAGACGGGTCAGTTCTTGCTGAGGCAATTCAGCGCCATGGGTCTTTGCCGGCTCCATGACGCCTCACCCCCGCTTCTCCAGTCATCATAATGGGTATTGGGTTTTAGCAAAAGCTTAACGAGGGCGGACCCCTTCCCAATACCGTATGATGACCTTCATCGAAGAATCAGTATAACCAGTTAAAATTCCACTGATTTCAGAAAGAAATGTATGTATGTATGTATATATAACTTTATTGCACAGAAATAAGTTTACAGAGAGTAAAAAAAACAAAACAACAGTAAATTTAAGAATATGTACAAAGGCGAACACAGGTATTATCCCTCACAGGGATAACTTCCAGCTAACCCTTGATAATATATAAAAGGATATACAAAACAAAAATAAAGTGAGATGCAAACTAATACTGTGCACTTAATTGAAATGAGCCAAAAGTTCAAATTTACAACATATCAAATCAAAATCACTAAACAAATACGCATCACCTATACATTTCTTTAACACTAATAATATAAATAATGTATCATAGTGAAAAACTACAAGACAACTTATAGTTATATTTTAAAACCAGATTAAGACCCGTTTGTCTTGTCT
Source organism: Thaumatotibia leucotreta (assembly GCA_025490895.1). Taxonomy (NCBI): domain Eukaryota; kingdom Metazoa; phylum Arthropoda; class Insecta; order Lepidoptera; family Tortricidae; genus Thaumatotibia; species Thaumatotibia leucotreta. The sequence continues at coordinate 113,561 of JALPQI010001275.1, read as the reverse complement.
TTAAAATATGAGTGATAATCGTGAAATTTAAATCAATAAACCTATAGTTAATTTTCCATCAAACACCCAAAAACAACGAAATATAAAATAAACCAGCAATAAAAACTTGTTACTTATGAAACTGAAATTGTTCACGAAACGTCTATTAATACCTATTGTGGAGGCACAATAATTTTATTTTGAATAGGAAGTGACAACCCTGGTCCGAAAATTAAAAAATCGTAACTCGAAGGTTCCGCGTTATATGTGTTTCGTTTTTTTTGTGATGATACCTCATGTTATGCTTAATAGGATGCCAAAAAAATAAAATGCTAATTTTAATAAACTTTGAAGAAAAAAAATGTTTCTCATATAACAGAAATTATTAAATAACCCGCAAAATAATGTTCTTTTTTTGCTGATTTTTAGATTAATTCATAGTAAATGATGCGTGCAAAGAACTGTGTTGCAATGAACTTTAAATATTATGTACAAACGGAGTTAGGTCATTTCTATGGTTTTGGAGGGTCGATTTTTGGAGTTTGACTAAATAATTAATATCTCCAAAAATAAATTTAATAAAAAAATATCGTTAAGAGCTTTTTTTGCTGGATGCTTTTTTTCAACAATTCTAATCGATTTGGAAGATAAACACAGCATGTCCGCAAAATAGCCAAAATAATCCATCGTGCCTTCCTGTCCAACCGCAGTCGTATAGTAAAGGTTCAGATCAAACGAGCATTCGCTATTCTATCCCCCCCACTACGAAATTCGATCGTTACACAAAACGTGATTCGTTGATTTCGTAGAGCGGGGGATAAAATAGCGAAAGCTCGTTTGGTCTGAATTCACCTTAATGTTCTGTCTATTCTTCTCTCCCTTGTTCATTACTTCCTATTCCAATAGTATCTTTGCATGTACCTTTTTGTTTTTCTTTTTTGTCTGCTATTTTTCTTATCTAGGAAAGTTATTTAAGTTACTTTTGTTTAGGGACGTTTTTATTCTCTCTTTTTAATCATGCTGAACACACTTGTTTTGGGTAACATTCTATCTGAATACCTGTGTGATCTTTGTTATTATTATTTGTACACTCGACCAATTGAAACCCTAGGCCACTCTAGAACCATGTCAAAATGAAAAGCCGTTTGAAATGTCTTACAATCTGATTGATAACGTTACTTTGACATGGTTCCTGAGTGGCCTAGGGTTCCAATTGGTTGACTGTACATGTATTGAATGTTGTCTGTTTGGTGTGTCTAATAAATAAAATAAAATAAAATAAAAATATTCCAGCAAGATGACGTCATATCTGACGCACGTCCGCATCTCGCATCCCGCTCAGTGCGCGGCGTGCGACGAGTGCGGAGAGACTTTTGTGGGCCAGAACGGGCTGCGTATGCACAAGACAAGGACGCACGAGGTACACTGACGTCACACGCTGTTTCAGCAAGAGAAGACGGTATAAAAATAAATATCTTGGGACATCTTACAAAAATCGACTTAGTCCCACGGTAAGCTCAATTAAGGCTTGTGATGTGGGTACCAGGCGATGATATATATGTATAATAGATACTTAAATACATAGACAGCCATGACTAGGGGTCGGAACTATGGGTGCAAAACTTTAACAAAACTTCTCAAGTGGAATTAACATAGCACATACATAGATAAAATATACATATCTACACACCCACACATTCTAAGTTGAAGATTCCGAGATAGGGAATAAAATTGGATACAGATTTTTCAGTAATATTCGTATTTTTAAGTTTTGTTTAAGTTTTGCACCCATAGTTCCGACCCCTAGCCATGACCAAGGAAGAAATATTTGTGATAAATAAATACACAAATAATGCCCTCGCCGGGATTCGAACCCGGAACCTCCAGCTTCGTAGGCAGGGTCACTTCACTACCACCTAGGCCACGGAGGCTGACAGGTATGCGGGCGAAGCTCTTAACGTACTTATTATGTCCTAAACTAACTATATTAATGTGACTACGACTCGGCTCGTGTATTATTTATAATTATTTATATTCTGTATACTATTATGGCATGGTACCCTGTGACAATAAAATAAAAATTTGGTGGTTGCTAAGACTGTATGCCGTGTGGTGACGGCAGTAAGAATACATTTGTCACCACCCCAACACCTCCTGCGGGTGTCGTAAGAGTCGACTAAGGGGTTGAAGTGTCACTGACCATTTTACAAGATTGATGATGGGCAGCAGCGTCATCATAGTGGACACATTACTGCGATCGCCAATCCGTGTGCCCAGCGTGGCGATTATGGGCATTTACCTCCTAATGCGTCTATACGCATAGTTAATAGGAGAGGCCTACGTCCAGCAGTGGACTAACATAGGCTGATGATGATGATGATGAAGACTGAGTAGCGGAGTGGTGTAGGTATCAGCCGTGAGAACTGTGTACGTGGGTTCGATGCTTTGTTTGGTTGATATCACAAATAAACGAAATTCACCACGAATCCTTACATAGCAAGGTTCAAAATAAAATTTAAAGAAAATTGTATAGTGGGCCGAAGATACGAGGATACAAAGTATACACTTTTTAATCTTTTTTACAGAAACAACAGTTCAAATGCACAACCTGTTCAGCAAACTTCGTCTCTGTAGAAGCGTTAACCAGACACACGGACTCGGCGGCCGAGCATACAGCGCTGCGGCCGTGCGAGCAGTGCGGCGAGAACTGTGCGAGCGAGACGGCGCTAGAGGAACATGTGGCTGAGAAACATCCGAAGGAAACGTTTAACTGTAGTGAGGTAAGTGCTCTTAATGTAATTGACTGTAGTATTTGGTTAATGGGCCAATCAACTTCTCGATATGCTCGCTAGCGCTGCAGAGGAACATGTGGCTGAGAAGCATCCCAAGGAAACGTTTAACTGTAGTGAGGTAAGTGCTCTTAATGTAATTGACTGTAGTATTTGGTTAATGGGCCAATCAACTTCTCGATATGCTCGCTAGCGCTGCAGAGGAACATGTGGCTGAGAAACATCCCAAGGAAACGTTTAACTGTAATGAGGTAAGTGCTCTTAATGTAATTGACTGTAGTATTTGGTTAATGGGCCAATCAACATCTCGATATGCTCGCTAGCGCTGCAGAGGAACATGTGGCTGAGAAGCATCCCAAGGAAACGTTTAACTGTAGTGAGGTAAGTGCTCTTAATGTAATTGACTGTAGTATTTGGTTAATGGGCCAATCAACTTCTCGATATGCTCGCTAGCGCTGCAGAGGAACATGTGGCTGAGAAGCATCCCAAGGAAACGTTTAACTGTAGTGAGGTAAGTGCTCTTAATGTAATTGACTGTAGTATTTGGTTAATGGGCCAATCAACTTCTCGATATGCTCGCTAGCGCTGCAGAGGAACATGTGGCTGAGAAACATCCCAAGGAAACGTTTAACTGTAATGAGGTAAGTGCTCTTAATGTAATTGACTGTAGTATTTGGTTAATGGGCCAATCAACATCTCGATATGCTCGCTAGCGCTGCAGAGGAACATGTGGCTGAAAAACACCAGAAGGAAACGTTTAACTGTAGTGAGGTAAGTGCTCTTAATGTAATTGACTGTAGTATTTGGTTAATGGGCCAATCAACATCTCGATATGCTCGCTAGCGCTGCAGAGGAACATGTGGCTGAGAAACATCCCAAGGAAACTTTTGATTGTGACGAGGTACGAGTACTTATATTACAACATTAGTGTAATGGTCAATCTACGTTAAACGTGAGTCAACATTCTTTTCGTTGTCTTGTTTCTTACCACTCTGTCACGCCTTTAGTTCCTATCTCGACTCAGTATAAAAAAACCGCTGCACTTGTATTTCTTTTTCAAACTAGATTTTAATCCATACATCAGAAATTTAAAACAAAACATCATCTCATACAATAATCACTACTGAGTCAACTTTTTTAGGGACACAAAATATGACAACGACAAGAATTTTCACCCATGTACCTCGTCGTTGCTATGGTTATGCCGTGGTCCCCTCTGCGACCATTATATAAACATGGACGTCTAACACGAGTTTACAAATGCCCCCAAAGATTTTGTCTAATTGTGCCAGAGTGGGCAGGACATAGTGTTTTTCTTTTTATAACACCAAAGTTTTGGTGGACCAATAACAACAATTTAAAGTATATAATTACTATGTTAATTATAGAAATTCATAACCGTGATGTAGTTGAGTCACAAAAAAAAGTCAATTGATGCATAAATAATGAACACACTGCCGGTGACGCACATTGCAGGCGTAGAGTTTCTCCCCTACGTGAGTTTATTTTATTTTTATTCTACACTGCAGTGCGACATGACGTTCCCTACCACATCAGCTCTCGATATACACCGCCGCCGCAAGCACCTCGGGCAGCGCGCCACGATGTCGAGCGAGGAGCGAGCACATAAGCGGAAATACGCCGCGCGCCGCCGAGCGGAGCGCGGGCCGGCGAGCGACAAGTTCGTTTGCGAGCAGTGCGGCCGGATCATGAAGGTGATGATTTTTTTTCCATGCAATTATCATTACAGACTGTACCAAAAGCGATAATGATGCAAGTGTTGCACTGTTTCCGAGACAAACGAACAATCTCTTTGCGTGGCTGTGTACTGTAACTTTGTTTCTATGACTACCCTTAGTATTGGTTTGAAAATCAGCGCCTGGCATTTCGCCCAGTTGGATTAGCACATGATTGGCGCGACAGTATGTCGCCACCAAATAGACTTTCCGTCTTTTACTAACTATATTAATAAAAGGGAGACGGATAGTTTATCTTGCGGCGATACGAGCCCCGATGCAGTGGTGTTCGTCTAGTTCTAAACAATTTTTACAAATTTTTGAATATTTTAAAAATGATCACATTATGCTAATGATAAATTGTATGAACGTTAGTCATGGTTAATGTACTACATTTCAAGAGACACAACAATCTGAAGTACGCTTTTGTTGTTTAATAAATCGATTTTAACAAACCAGTGTCTAAATTATATTTTCGTTCACCACCGTAATTCCGCGCTTATAAGCTTGACGCAAAATTCGCAGTGCATCAGGTGTACCATGTCGTCTTTAATATTAATGGCGTTCTTTACATTCATTGATTATTTACAAAATTAAAAATTGTGGAAATTTATAAAAAAATACCTCTCGTAAAATAGTTTTTTTTTTATTCTGATTTATTAAGTGCAAATATGTTATACTCAAAGAAACTACTTGAGTACTACTATTGAATAGTGAAGGTTTTGTCTCTAAACCTTTTCCCCCGGATGAACGGGATAATCTCGAAAAGCTGTCTAACTGGACGAGAACATATGCATCGGGGCTCGTATATTCTGGCAGCAATCATGTGCTAAGCCTACTGGTATACGAGACTGTTAACCTTCGCCCAATACAATATTACACGTTTTTTCATATTAATTCTTTTTTTTTGCATTATTTGTTAATTGTTTAGGTATTCATTGTAAATAACTCTTATTCTTGTCTGATGGTAAGCAATTATGATCGACCGTGGACATCTTAATATTACTGCTTTCAGAGAAAACTGTGTGAACTGTGTAAAACAGGACGTTTGTAGAGAAAGGTACAGTGTGTGTGAAACTGTGAGAGCTGTGTAAGACAGGACGTTTGTAGAGAAAGGTACACTTGAGGTATATTTTAAACCTTATTAATACCTTGTGTAGTACAGTCGAGGAATTTAATTTCCTACCCATTTCGTACCTTGTCACAGTGACAATCAATATGAAAGCTGCTAGGACTGTCATATTATAGCTACTATGACAAGGTACGAAATAGATAGGAAATTAAATTCCTCGACCGTATCAGACTTTTAACTAATATCGTAATATTGCAGAACGGTACGCTACTCCGGTACCATCAGCAACAGCATCAGGACGTGAAGCCTTTCGCATGCAACCAGTGCCCGAAGACCTTCGCCTTTAAAACGTCGCTCGAGGTAACCAATGAGTTACGTATATTGCTGGTGTAGAATTTCTCATTTATGTGACTTTTGAATCTTGATACAGATATGTTTGTGGTGCGCGTTGTGGTTTATTTTACATCTGTGTTTTGTAGCAAAAAAGCGCTGCTGGTCACACATGCTTCAAGTGTAAATTTCCTCTAGACTAATAAATCAAAATATATATTATCTTTGTTTGTAGCATCCATTGTATCTGTTCTTATACAATAGTAACAATAAAGCTAAGAGGCACTTCTGCCCTTGACACGTGCTGAGGGCGTCTGATTTCTCATAGATGGGACTATACAACGTAACGGGAGATATATTTTAGTAGTTTTTAGGATTCCGTAGTCAACTTGGAATCCTATAGTTTCGATATTTTGTACACAATTATGATTAATACTAGAAACACAAAATGTGACAATATTTAAACATCAATCGCATCGATAAAGTGATAAACCGTAAGATTTTACTCGTATATGTAAAACAGAATAGGAACGTAAACTGCAAATTTAACTAATTGCGAATATAGCTGATATAAAGTTTCTCACCTGTGTGTTAGTTGTAGATAATGATTGTGTGTGCAGGGTCATTTGCGAGCGCACACGGGGGTGAAACCGTTCCAGTGCTCGGAGTGTCCGCTCGCCTTCGGCTTGAAGGGGAACCTCAAACGGCACCACAAAACTGTATGTTACTTTAATTTAATTATTAATTGGTGTTACCCCCTTATTCGTAACGTCTCCTAACTTAACAAGCCGATAGGTATTATCTGACCCTTTCGGTTTTATCAATGTGTGACGATACAGTCAAGTCTGCGACCATATATAACATGGACGTCTAACGCCAGCTCAAAAATGCCCCCAAAATCAATTGTTCAATTGTGCCAAGATGGGCAGGACATAGCGCTTTTCTTAACACCGCGCATATTTCGGCGCAGCATCTTTGACTAACGTTTATAGAATATAGCCAATCAAAACTTTGATGGACCAATCACAACTAATTTTAAATGACGGTTTAAGTTTTTATAGGTTGATATTGAAATTAATTACCGTGATGCATTGAGGAGGGGGTGACACTTGTCAGCTAAAATTCAGGACCGTTTTTCAAAGGCTAGTATGGCGTGCGGCTTCCATGTTTTATTTGTTCGTAGTTGATTATCTTGATGAACCCCGGCTGCCTGTCTCCAGCTATTTATCTGTCCGTAGGCCCACCAAGGCATCCGCGACAACATCCCGTGCGGGATCTGCGGCCGCGTGTTCTCCGTCAAGTCGGCGCTCAACACACACGTCAATACCGTACACCGCGGGCAGCCTTGGCCGCGGCGGGACCGGAAACGGAAGCCGCTAGAGACCTAGTCTCCTATTTTAATAACATCGGGACTTTGTCACTTACACATAAACATAAATTGCACATTATCAGACCGGAATCAGAAGGGTATTCGAAAGTCCTGTTGACACAACATTTCAAAGTCAAAGTCAAATAATTCTTTATTCAAATTGGAATAGCATCAAACTCTTTTGAATCGTCTAGGTATTAAAACTACTTCCGGTTCAACCCTACACCGCTGACCCAAGAAGAACCGGTAAGAATCTTTGCGGGAATTATTTTTTCAAACAATCATGGTACATCTTACAACTAACATGCATTAAAAAAAAACAAAATTGATTTTAAACAAATTAATATATAATAATAATAACAAGAGATCTAGTCACTAAAAAGTGAGAACATTTATTAGTAATAATTTATAGAGAAGTAAAGGTTTCTCTCCGAATAGGTATATAATAATAAATTATATAATGCACGTTTGGAGATGTACAAGGTCTCCAAGCGTAAATTATCGTAATTGAATGTCATGACTTTAGCAAACTAATAATTAAATCCTAAATTACTCCCACGGTGTTTTATCACTCATGTACTCTTGTGTACTATAATAATTTACCAAGAAAATAGTACATTGTGCATCAAGGGAGGTAAGTACGGAATTACCAACGAGAGTGTTAGAAGCTTTTATGACTCGAGTTAGTATTCCGCTTACCGACCGTGATGCATACAATGTTTTTCATCACACTTGCCAACCAAAAAATAAGTTTTAAGACATAATATTAAAATTTAGTTGACTCTGATTGTATACCTATTCAAATTAGTAGTAAACAAGTAGCCCACGCTATTAAGAATATGAAAAGGGGCAAATCACCAGGCCATGATGGGCTCAGCCTAGAGCACCTCCAGCATGCGGGGGGTCATATTGCCAGGTTACTTTCCATGTTGTATACATTGTGTATCCGACACTCGTATTTGCCCATGGATCTTACTAAAACAATGGTAATACCTCTTGTTAAGAACTCCACTGGTGATTTGTCAGACAAAAGTAACTACAGGCCAATTTCATTAGCAACAGTACTAGCAAAGGTCCTGGATAGAATCTTGGATGAGTACCTTAGTCAGCAGATTACATTAAATGATGCTCAATTTGGTTTTCGGGAAGGGTTATCAACTGAAAATGCTATATTAGCATTAAAACATACTGCTAATTATTATGTTAGTAGGGAAACACCTATCTTTGCTTGTTTCTTGGATTTATCCAGGGCCTTTGATCTAGTATCTTATCATTTGCTGTGGGATAAGTTGAAGAAAATTGGTATTCAACAAGAGTTAATAGCCATATTGTCACATTGGTATCAGACTCAAATTAATGTAGTTAAATGGGCGAACGCTATGTCTGATCCTTATACACTTAATTGTGGTGTAAGACAAGGGGGGCTGACCTCACCTAGACTTTTTAATATATATGTAGATCAGCTGATTGGTAGACTCAGCAACATGCATGTCGGATGCAGAATAGATAACGTAAGTGTCAATAATATAAGCTACGCTGATGACATGGTGTTGCTGAGTCCCTCAGTCGCTGGCTTACGTAAGCTGTTGGATGTATGCCAGGAATATGTTGTACAACATGGTTTAAAATATAACGAAAGGAAAAGCGAATTTATGGTTATTAAAGGACGAAATAAGGGACCGGATCATGTACCTCAGATTATGTTAAATGGAGTTCCTCTAAGCCGTGTAACTCATTTTAAATATCTAGGTCACATAGTAACTGAAGATCTAAAAGATGATATGGATATGGAGAGGGAGCGCAGGGCGTTGTCGGTTCGTGGCGGTATGTTGGCGCACAGGTTCGCTAGGTGCAGTGCGGCGGTCAAGGTCACCCTGTTCCGTGCCTATTGCCAATGTTTTTATTCTAGCGGTCTGTGGGTTCATTTCAAGCAAAAATCGTTCGACGCCTTGCGGATCCAATATAATAACGCTTTCAGGGCCCTGTTGAGGCTCCCGCGTTACTGCAGTGCATCGGGAATGTTTGCGGATGCTCACGTCGATGACTTTTTTGCCATCCTACGCAAAAACACAGCATCTGTGGTGCACCGTATGCGCGGGAGCGCCAACGGGATCATGAAAATGATATCTGAGAGACTAGACTCTGTAATTCTGCGTCGATATATCGAATTACATGTTCAGAAACGTGTAATTCGATAAATCGATGGCGGAAAGCAAAATAGTCAGTCAGGTGTAGGTATTTTGTTAAGACTAGGTAGCTATAGGTATAATATTAATAACATAGTTGTAAATCTTATGTTCTATACAACTAACATTGCTATGGACTCATGTTGTCTGAAAATAAAACATTTTTATTTTTATTTTTATTTATTTATTATTAAATGACGTACTTACATTTCTATTACTCCCTAGGGAATTTCACTTTTCTATTACTCCCGCTACGCGCGCAAGCAATGGCGCGCTTAGACAGCAAGTGTGATGAAAGAGTTGTTTATAGATGTAGTGAGTGATTTATTTCCGTAAGTCTCTGCACTTAAACTATGAATACAAATATAACTTAGAATATAATATTAGTCAGCCTCTGTAGCCTAGTTGGTAGTGACCCTGCCAACGAAGCTGGAGGTTCCGGATTCGAATCCCGGCGAGGGCATTCTTTGTGTATTTATTTATCACAAATGTTTGTTCCTTGGTCGTGGCTGTGTATATATCTACGTATCTATTTGTATGGTAATTTATCGATAAAATTGATTGTAGTTTAAGCCCTTAAAAGCTCCGACACCGCTAACCAAACACCCTGTATATTATATATATCGTCGCCTGGTACCCACATCACAATTACCCTTTATTGAGCTTACCGTGGGACTGACTAGGTTGATTTGTGTAAGATGTCCCAATATATTTATTTATTATATCCTTGATTGAGTTATACACTGTTGGGTCAACAGTACTTTCAAATCCCATTCTAATCGCGGTTTGATAATAACAACTGTCAACTTTGTTTTGTCAACAGAAGGTGCATTTTCTGACTTGATGTCAAATCATGGCGTGTGACGCATGAAATGTTCTCTGCCAATGCCAATAGCGGCGAAATGGTTAACACGTTCGCCTCCGGTACTGTTTCACTAAGCGCTAACACTATGCCGATCGAAATTATCTGATAGAACTCCAATGCCATTGACACGCATGTGTGACTGAATAGATTGTACTCTTATGCCAGTGACACAGCACTTGTGTCAAAAACGTTCGTATTTCTATGGCACTGGCATAGAAGGAAGAACTTGATTTATGCTAGTGGCATAAGAATAAGGTTACTCTGATCACGTATGTGTGTCACTGGCATAGGAATCTGATTTTGTTGGTCACACACGCTGTGTCACCGGCGTCGAACGTGTTAACCAACCCTAGATTGTACAAGTGGTTTTTATGTTGAAACGTATAATAAAATAAATTATCTAATTGTGTTGAAATCGTAGTTTTATTTATCATTTTTAATTACAGATGGTGCTTTTTTACGCACTAGTGTGAGAGGTACTTTATTACTTGTCAGGTCGAAACTTCGGAGAGCCATCTGTACTGAAAAACGTCCTACGACACATGCGAACTCCCTTTGGTCGTGTTTTAATTTATCGCCACTTATGAGGTGCGGTTTGACGTAGTAAATGATACAACGAAGTCTGAGGTAAGACTGAATATATTTATTTGTGAAACAAGGCCTTTTATACTAAAGTCATATGTATTGAGTAAAGAAAGGATAACCGTATAAGGCTGCAGGTCAAGGCAAGGTGCGTGGGTGTTCTAGGAAGTAGCTGGAATTACAGTAATCTGAGCCCAACGTTTTATGGCTTTAATTTAAGTTAATTAATAAAGGTTCCTTATTAGGAATTGATAGCCCACCTAACGAAGACCAAAAGCTGCCTCTCGGGGGAAATAACTCGTGTATAAGCTAATTTTGGCATAGTTGTAGGAAATGGTGTTTTAAACCACATACTAAAAGTACTGGTGGTTAGGGGTGGAGCTAAGGGGGGGAGGGGGGTGTAAAGGTCCTTATTTTTAATTTTTCGTAAATAACTCGTAAACCGTGGCTTATAGCAAAAAATGTTCTAGTACATAAGTAATCTACATAAAATTCTCTACAAAAAAGATATACGCATGTTTCCTCTGGAATCACTGTGTCATGAGATAAGAAAGCAAGAAGATGGACAATAAAGAAATAAACACGTTTGTTTAAGTAGGTATAGCACATACAGGATGCTCGCGAGCATTCCAAAAGATTTTAATGTTCAATTCCTGACCATATTTAGAGTCTTTAATGTTATTTAAAATTTCCTGGATTCGGCTTGGTTTCAGAGATAATCAACCTTTTTTTCGAAATAAGTTTTTCGATGTAACTCGTCATACAACTTCTTTTTGATTGCAATGCTACCACAATGTGTTTTAATATTACCACACCTTTTGCCTGGCAATCAAAAAATGGGAATAGACTTGACGAAATAACCTGTCCCAAAAAAAATTTTCAAATAAATAATTTTTACAGATTGTTGTTATGATAAAAAGTACTGGAAATGTAAAAAAGTATTCAAAAAGTGTAAAAAAAGAGAAAAAAAAATTTTTTTTTTTGGTGGTATTTCACATTAGGTCTCATAATATTTTTTGTTTGTTTTGATGTCTAGAATGCATAGTTAAAATCTTTTGACGATGATTATAAGAATATTTTAGATTTAGAAGATAATTAGGAATTTTATTTTTACAAATAAGTATACAGGGCGCACCCGGGCGCGAGCATTCCAAAAGATTTTAAGTATGCATTCTAGATATCAAAATAAACAAAAATGATTATGACACCTAATGTCAAATACCACCACAAAAAAAATTTTTTTTTTCTTTTTTTTTTACACTTTTTGAATACTTTTTAACATTTCCAGTACTTTTTATCATAACAACAATCTGTTAAAATGATTTATTTGAATATTTTTATTGGGACAGGTTATTTCGTCAAGTCTATTCCCATTTTTTGATTGCCAGGCAAAAGGTGTGGTAATATTAAAACACATTGTGGTAGCATTGCAATCAAAAAGAAGTTTTATGACGAGTTACGTCGAAAAACTTATTTCGAAAAAAGGTTGATTATCTCTGAAACCAAGCCGAATCCAGGAAATTTTATATACATTAAAGACTCTAAATATGGTCAGGAATTGAACATTAAAATCTTTTGGAATGCTCGCGAGCATTCTGTATGTGCTATACCTACTTAAACAAAAGTGTTTATTTCTTTATTGTCCATCTTCTTGCTTTCTTATCTCATGACACAGTGATCCCAGAGGAAACATGCATACATCTTTTTTGTAGAGAATTTTATGTAGATTACTTATGTATTAGAACATTTTTTGCTATAAGCCACGGTTTACGAGTTATTTACGAAAAATTAAAAATAAGGACCTTTACACCCCCCTCCCCCCCTTAGCTCCACCCCTAACCACCAGTAGTTTTAGTATGTGGTTTAAAACACCATTCCCTACAACTATGCCAAAATTCGCTTATACACGAGTTTTTTCCTCTGAGATTCCTTCGTTTGGTGTACTATATGAATCAAGTTTCAATTAGGTTGCGGGCGTCGTTAGAAGGAGTCGTCTATATGAAGCAAGAGATAGACAAACATACCGTGTACAGTGGAGAATATATGTAGTGCATGTCATAACAGATGCTGCTTACCATAGAAAAAAAATTAGCTGCGAAAGACTGGTTGTCACGGGATTTGAACGCGCATCCTCTGGATTACCGGTCCAACGTGCTCCCAATTACACCAGACGGCTTTCCATCAATCACAAATTCTGACTGAACTGGATGCTTAGCCAAGTTGCCAATCGCTAGCGCTTAATCGTCAATCGCAGCTAACTGTCTTTGTCGCTCTAATATGAAAGAGTGACAGAGAGGAAAAACTACGATACGCTACTAAGCGCTAGCGCTTGGCAACTTGGCTAAGCATACTGCTTCATGCTGTCAAGATGGTAGGATCTTAATAAAAAAATAAAAACGTTTTTTATATCAAATATCTATTTATTATCTAACATTACCTAATTTACTATACTATATTTAATCTATTTATGTTCTAATAAAACTAGCTGCGGCGTGGTTTTCCCGCTCTTGGGCCGCTTGGAGCGGTCCCGCTTAGGCCACGGCTGCCCGTGATGCACTGTGCTGACGTGCGTGCGAAGGACAGCTTTAGTTGAGAACACACGCCCACAGATGGAGCATGGGACGTTGGCGCGAAGACCTTGATGTGCCTGTTGATAAAAACAATAGCGTCTCAGTGGGTAACCAGTGTAACCACGTTAATGTTATCGTTACAGCACTGCTTACACTAGTACGGTTTCTCTATCATGTGTGACCAGATATGAAGATATGATATTAAGTGTTCCCTTGGTATGTCTAAGGACTGATGAGTAAATGTGGAGAGTATTAGAAAAATATTTGCCACACGAGACAACAAACATCCATTTTTGTTAGTATGTTATGTATGCAATTAAATTAAATTAGTTAGTTATTGTACATTAAGGTTTTCTTTTGCGCAAAAAAGATTACATAAATAAATAAGACAAGCGGAAATTCCTAGAGCTTGTGAAAGGATCGGAAGGCGAGTGAGGACTCACATTAAAAACACTTGGATGGTTTCTCACAATTGTGCCCGAATCATTCCTAAACACAAAAACTGCACAGTGTACGTCTCGAGTTTACTCACAGTTTTGTGGTGTCGGTTGAAGTTCCCTTTGAGACTGAATGCGAGGGGGCACTCGGGACACTGGTATGGTTTCTCACCAGTATGTGATCGGATATGCTCCTGGACGTAAACAAGAATTAACAAATCATTATTTATTCATACGACATACATTACATTTACATGCTTGCGTGTAAAGGATTATCAAATTTCAAGTTTATAACTAATAATAAGATCAGCGGCATATATTTAAAATAAAATGTATATTTTTGTAGATAAAATCGCTACTTGCTACGTAAAGGCCTTTCCACATAAGACTGAAACTTAATGGAAATTAGTGCCTCAGTATTTTTTCTTCTCATAATATTTAGGAAACAATATGTGTATTATTTTTTTAATTCAAAACTAAATTATATTTATTTTATGACATCCACAAAAGTGAGAAATCCTACACCTACAACCTATGTATATTACCTCCAGCGCAGTTTTGAGTGGGAAGCTCTTCGGGCAGATGTTGCAGGCGAACGGTTTCACTTCTTGGTGACTACGCTGGTGGTAACGGAGTAAAGTCGCGTTCTGTAAAATAAATTTATTTTAAGCTACATATACATATATATTCATAAACGAATTAATAATCATTATTTAACCACTTACGGTCGTGACCGAAATAATAGCAGTTAACGGAAAACTGAAAATTAAGAAAAATATATAATTTTAAATGTAGGAGAAGAGAAGGAAGAGTCCTCTCATTTTGTATTTACTATATGGGTGAATCAACTTTTTTTTGTCTGTTATAGTCACCTGAGTCAACGCTGGTTTTATACAAAATGATGCTAGTTTAACTATGTATCTCTTGTAACTTTATAAAAGCGACCCTGGTCTCCCGGCCTCAAGCAAATCTGCAAGAAACATTCGTCTCAATTCACTCACCTTGGCCACTCGTCCGCACTGCTCACAAACGAACACTCCTTTCGGCTGCGGTCGCTGCGCGTATCTGTGGCGAAACATTTTTAATGAGGGTTTTTGATACTTTTTCTACACTTCTTTTTTTTTTTTGAACTATGGGGAGGTGAGATGGCAGCACTGAGCGAAAGGTTTAACGAACTGTCAAAATAAATACGCGCATTTAATTTTCAATATATTTATAGGTTAATTTATTCTGAAAACCATTACTTTAAAATATTGTTTTTTAAAATCAATAAAATAGTTCCAAGTCATTCCCATGAAATGAACAAAGTTATAGTATAGTACATTACGGCACAAGTGCGAAAAACATAAAATTCGAAACGAGTGGCGATGTTTTAAAATATGACCGATAGGGAGTGTTTTAAATCGACCCGAGTTACGAATTTCGTTTTTGCACGTGTCTCGTAAGACGTTTTTAGTACAGATTGTCCTCCGAAGTTTTGGACCTGACGTAAAATGACCCACTTCTCGCACTAGAGCCTAAAAAAGGCAACATCTGTACTAAAAAAGTTTGTTGCTATCCCAATTTGAATAAAGAATCATTTGACTTTGAGCATAGCCCGACATGCTCTTGGGTTTTTTTTTTACTGCTCGGGAACGACATACCGCACTGTACACAACATTGTTTTCATCACACCTGTTCGGTGAGTGCGCCAATACCCTGCGGTGATGCGCGCCGTAGGTGCGTCATTACATCCTAGTAGGCCGTTAAGGATTTTCATACAACATTACGTCGCACTAGCGCGGTCCGGCGCACGCCGAGATTTCTTTTATGAAAATGATGAAATTAAGTCATCCCTGATTTAGACCATTTTAGAGTAGTTTTGTGAAAATATATTGTTTTATTTACTTTTTTGCATCACAGGTGTGATGAAAAACATTGTGTGTACCACGGGCGGTACAAGAATTATGAACATTGTTTACTGACCGCTTGCGCATGGCGCGGTCCTGCTTGGAGCCGGTGTAGCGCTGGCCTGTGCTAGCGGCGGTGGTGCACTAAACCAACGAACTCGGGAGCGACATGCCGCACTGTACACAACATTGTTTTCATCACACTTGCTGTCTAAGCGCGCTATTGCTTGCGCGCGTAGCGGGAGTAATAGAAAAGTGAAATTCCCTAGGGAGTAATAAAAATGTCAGTACGTCATTTAATAATATTATATCTTAAAACTTATGTTTTGGTTGGCAAGTGTGACGAAAAACATTGTATGCATCACGGTCGGTAAGCGGAATACTAACTCGAGTCATAAAAGCCCTCCGCCTGACGGCGTCGGGCTTCTAACACTCTCGTTAGTAATTCCGCACTTACCTCCCTTGATGCACAATGTACTATTACTGACCGCTTGCGCATGGCGCGGTCCTGCTTGGAGCCGGTGTAGCGCTGGCCTGTGCTAGCGACGGTGGTGCACTAAACCAACGAACTCGGGAACGACATGCCGCACTGTACACAACATTGTTTACTGACCGCTTGCGCATGGCGCGGTCCTGCTTGGAGCCGGTGTAGCGCTGGCCTGTGCTTGCGGCGGTGGTGCACTAAACCAACGAACTCGGGAACGACATGCCGCACTGTACACAACATTGTTTACTGACCGCTTGCGCATGGCGCGGTCCTGCTTGGAGCCGGTGTAGCGCTGGCCTGTGCTAGCGGTGGTGCACTAAACCAACGAACTCGGGAACGACATGCCGCACTGTACACAACATTGTTTACTGACCGCTTGCGCATGGCGCGGTCCTGCTTGGAGCCGGTGTAGCGCTCCTGTGCTTGCGGCGGTGGTGCACTAAACCAACGAACTCGGGACCGACATGCCGCACTGTACACAACATTGTTTACTGACCGCTTGCGCATGGCGCGGTCCTGCTTGGAGCCGGTGTAGCGCTGGCCTGTGCTAGCGGCGGTGGTGCACTAAACCAACGAACTCGGGAACGACATGTCGCACTGTACACAACATTGTTTTCCCCTCACTAGCTCGTAAAGCGCTCGTTTATCCTTTAATACGAACGGGTAAAAAACGCTTTTTACACACTTGTGAATAAAGTAATTTGACATTTCTCTAATTCCTATAGCCCCCTACAGCCTAGTATAAGTGGATCTGTATGACCGTAGTAAACATGCGCAATCGGAGCTCACGTGTTAAATTGGTCGGTCTCATGGGTGACTTTGTAAGCCATTGGCTATATTTAAGTTCCAGAAGTAACTCTATTCTACGATACGTTTCGACATTGAGTTTTAAATGGTTTCTTTAAGTTAATTTACATTTGGATGAGATTTGTAATCATATTTCCTCGCGATAGTGAGGGAAAAAAAGTTGTATTACACTTGGCGGCAAAGATTCCAGTTTTTGAACCACTCGCTACGCTCGTGGCTCAATTTTGGAATCTTTCGCTAGCTCAGGTCTCAATATACGACAGTTAAACAACAACTTTGCCCCCTTGTATAATAAATAACTATTACTGACCGCTTGCGCATGGCGCGGTCCTGCTTGGAGCCGGTGTAGCGCTGACCGAGGTGCTTCCGACGGTGATGTAGCTCAAGCGCCGACGAACTCGGGAACGACATGCCGCACTGTACAGTCAAGTGCAAAAATAAGTATCGAAAGAATCCGCTCATAAATAATAAATAAATAAATAAATATCTTGGGACATCTTACACAAATCGACCTAGTCCCACGGTAAGCTCAATTAAGGCTTGTGATGTGGGTACCAGGCGACGATATATATAATAGATAGATACATAGAGGTACTTAAATACATAGACAGCCATGACCAAGGAACAAACATTTGTGATAAATAAATACACAAAGAATGCCCTCGCCGGGATTCGAACCCGGAACCTCCAGCTTCGTAGGCAGGGTCACTACCAACTAGGCTACGGAGGCTGACAAATAAATAAATAAATATGTTACGACGTTCTTATTACACAGAATTAGAGTGCACTGGGACATATTTTTAAACACATTTGTGTACACCTTATTTTGTCTTTGACTGCACACAACATTTGAATCTATGACATTTTTTCGTAGTCTATAAAACAGATTATGAATGCAGAAAATAAATTCCGCTTTTGTAATCAATTACGACACGGTGAAAAATAAGTCTTCTTACGTAGCTAACTACTAAAGAATAATTACGAAAACGGACCAAAGGTTTAATCTGTGACATTTTTAATGGGTTAGCTTAAGATATACTTTTTTTTTCTGTGACATATTTCAGATTAGTTAAAAGTACAGGCTTTTTTTATCTGTGAAATATTTAATGGGTTGGCTATTTCTTTTAATCTGTGACATTTTTAATATGTATGAACTTATAAGGTAAAGACTTTTTTTTGTCTTTTTAAAACTGTAATGGGTTAGCTAAAAGTATAATCTTTTTAAAACTATGACTTGCTAAGGAGTTAGTTTTAAGTATAGTATTTTAAACAACACTAACATTTGAATGGTTTAACTTAAAGTACAATTATGTATTAACAATGTATTACGGCCAATGAACTTTTAGATCGACACTATTTTGTCCCGTAACGCAGGTGACAATTTCATCAAGTTTGCTAGAATAAAATGCTTATAAATTGTACATGCGTTAGGCCCCACACAAGTTCACATCGGTACATTTCGGTTCCAACTGTTTTTCATTGTAAATGTTAATTAGGTAATTGACGTACATTAGTAAGTTCATGAAAAGTACCGCAGCTATGCTATTCTCTTATTCACACATTCGACGCTGCATTCGTCAACGAGCTCGACGTCGAGACAGCCTTGTCTAAAATCCTAGCTGTTTTATTTGACATTAGGAATCGAGGCTGTGAGCGAGGTTGTGGGCGAGTTCGTCGCTGTTTTTCGTTAGAGAATACGAAGCTCGTACATTAAACGTCAAACTCTCGACGCAGTGTAGTTCCAGCTCACGCCGCATTCGTCGCCGAGCACTAGTGTCGCTTAAAGTACATTATTTTATTTTATTTTATTTTTACATATTTGGAGAACCAACGGCTAAAAAAACAATAATAAAATTTAAACTGGAAACAGGAAGCTAATTATAGGGATACACAGATAGTTCCACGATAACAAAAAAAAAACAGGTAATAGTCACGAACTCACAGGTCCGCACTTCTAAACCAAACTCAAGATATAAATTAAAGTAACTTAACTGAAATTACAATTGCAACAATGCAAAACAGGAACAACAACAAAAAATCAGTTACATAAATAACGAAAACTTAAAAGGAACACGGTAAACGCTCACTCAAAATACCGCTCAACTAATTTACGCCGCACGTAATTCACTTTACTATTGAATATATCAATATCCAAATGTTTCGACAATTCATTAAGATTTTAGTGAATACCATTTTTAGACTCGACGCTGCCGACGAGGCGGTTTCCTTAGTGAATAACACTGCAGCAGACAGAAAATATGTCGATCGAGAAGTTGATTGATCCATTAAACAAACGCTACAGTCAATTACATTAAGAGCACTTACCTCACTACAGTTAAACGTTTCCTTGGGATGTTTCTCAGCCACGTGTTCCTCTAGCGCCGTCTCGCTCGCACAGTTCTCGCCGCACTGCTCGCACGGCCGCAGCGCTATATGCTCGCCGGCCGAGTCCGTGTGTCTGGTTAACGCTTCTACGGAGACGAAGTTTGCTGAACAGGTTGTGCATTTGAACTGTTGTGGTTTCTGTAAAAAAATCTAAATGTAAAGTGCATTCTTTAATGCTGAATATATTTTTATTTTTCAATTTACATAGCAATTATATTACCAAGATAAATAATGTATTAACATTGTATTCATTGCCTTAGCTCACACGCGCTCATGGAACGGAGCAAGGTGAAAAATTTTTTAATTGTCTTATCATGTAAACAAACACTTTTTGAAATAATTATCACTTTTCTCTGCAATTATACAATAATAATCACGTCAAAAGTTGTTGCATACTTAAAAAAAACTCGCAAAGTATTAAAATCACTGAAAAAAGCACTGACAAATATCGGGTTCCCTCTATTTGACATAATTTATTTTGTTCGAAACGCTTACGCCATACGCACGTGGGACAGAGGTAAGTGCTGAGGTATGTGTTACAGCCATCACTTACCTCCGCGTGGTACATACGCACGTGGGACAGAGGTAAGTGCTGAGGTATGTGTTACAGCCATCACTTACCTTCGCGTGGTACATACGCACGTGGGACAGAGGTAAGTGCTGAGGTATGTGTTACAGCCATCACTTACCTCCGCGTGGTACATGCACGTGGGACAGAGGTAAGTGCTGAGGTATGTGTTACAGCCATCACTTACCTCCGCGTGGTACATACGCACGTGGGACAGAGGTAAGTGCTGAGGTATGTGTTACAGCCATCACTTACCTCCGCGTGGTACATGCACGTGGGACAGAGGTAAGTGCTGAGGTATGTGTTACAGCCATCACTCCTCCGCGTGGTACATACGCACGTGGGACAGAGGTAAGTGCTGAGGTATGTGTTACAGCCATCACTTACCTCCGCGTGGTACATACGCACGTGGGACAGAGGTAAGTGCTGAGGTATGTGTTACAGCCATCACTCCTCCGCGTGGTACATACGCACGTGGGACAGAGGTAAGTGCTGAGGTATGTGTTACAGCCATCACTTACCTCCGCGTGGTACATACGCACGTGGGACAGAGGTAAGTGCTGAGGTATGTGTTACAGCCATCACTTACCTCCGCGTGGTACATACGCCCGTGGGACAGAGGTAAGTGCTGAGGTATGTGTTACAGCCATGACTTACCTCCGCGTGTCATACGCACGTGGGACAGAGGTAAGTGCTGAGGTATGTGTTACAGCCATCACTTACTTCCGCGTGGTACATACGCACGTGGGACAGAGGTAAGTGCTGAGGTATGTGTTACAGCCATCACTTACCTCCGCGTGGTACATACGCACGTGGGACAGAGGTAAGTGCTGAGGTATGTGTTACAGCCATCACTTACCTCCGCGGTACATACGCACGTGGGACAGAGGTAAGTGCTGAGGTATGTGTTACAGCCATCACTTACCTCCGCGTGGTACATGCACGTGGGACAGAGGTAAGTGCTGAGGTATGTGTTACAGCCATCACTTACCTCCGCGTGGTACATACGCACGTGGGACAGAGGTAAGTGCTGAGGTATGTGTTACAGCCATCACTTACCTCCGCGTGGTACATACGCACGTGGGACAGAGGTAAGTGCTGAGGTATGTGTTACAGCCATCACTTACCTCCGCGTGGTACATACGCACGTGGGACAGAGGTAAGTGCTGAGGTATGTGTTACAGCCATCACTTACCTCCGCGTGGTACATACGCACGTGGGACAGAGGTAAGTGCTGAGGTATGTGTTACAGCCATCACTTACCTCCGCGTGGTACATACGCACGTGGGACAGAGGTAAGTGCTGAGGTATGTGTTACAGCCATCACTTACCTCCGCGTGGTACATACGCACGTGGGACAGAGGTAAGTGCTGAGGTATGTGTTACAGCCATCACTTACCCCCGCGTGGTACATACGCACGTGGGACAGAGGTAAGTGCTGAGGTATGTGTTACAGCCATCACTTACCCCCGCGTGGTACATGCACGTGGGACAGAGGTAAGTGCTGAGGTATGTGTTACAGCCATCACTCCTCCGCGTGGTACATACGCACGTGGGACAGAGGTAAGTGCTGAGGTATGTGTTACAGCCATCACTTACCTCCGCGTGGTACATACGCACGTGGGACAGAGCCTGACAGAGGTAAGTGCTGAGGTATGTGTTACAGCCATCACTTACCTCCGCGTGCGCCCTGCTCTTGTGCAGCTTGAGCCCCAGGGCTCCCACGAAGGTCTCGCCGCAGACGTCGCAGGCCGCGTTGAGGGCCGGGTGCGCCATACGCACGTGGGACAGGTACGTTGAACTCTTACTATAACAAATTATCAACATTATCAATATTATCGTCAGTTGGCCAGTGGCTGACATTATGTACAACATAAAAATAAGAGCTGACGTTTAAATAGAGATAGTACATTGGAAATATTTACACATTTTGAAAACAAGGTTTATTTACATTCGTAACTTCTAATAGTACATTACGACACAAGTGAAAAAACGTGAAATTCGAAACGTGTAGCGATGTTTTCAAACACGACGGAAGGGAGTATTTTAATTCGACCCGAGTTACGAATTTCCTTTTTGCACGTGTCTCGTTTTTTAGTACAGATGGCCCTCCGGAGTTTTGGCCCGACGTAAAATGACACACTTCTCGCACTAGAGCCAAGGGGGTGTCACTCCGCGATTCCGTCGCGCGGCTACAAGTACATGCAGAGCGCCCCGTCTCCGTGGTCTATTCAATGGTTGGCGCGCGCTGTCTCGGAACGTACGTTTAAATTTACAACGCTGGCTCGTCACGTATCGCGAAATATATCGCTTGCAAATATTAGGATTATTTTATACATGTGCATCTTAAATGAAAATGCCGAAAATATACTGCATAGCAGCATGTTGCAATAATAATAATGTTAATTATCATGACGCGTTTTCGCACAGCCGATGCGTCAGAGAGATACTAAAAAGTAAGGAACATAATAATAGTACACTTATTACCTACATTCGTAGTAAATTAAATTCTCAGAAACTCAAGTCAATTACAGACAAAACGGTTTATTTTCGGACAAATTTGTCAGTAAAAAAGCGGCACATTTAAATAATGTAAAAAACTTCGTTCTCTCATACTTTTATTGAATTTCGCGCCTTTTGTCCTAGCATATTATTTGGTTGTCTGACTTTATTCCCATAATATCAAATAGGTACACTGGTACATATAAGAGAAAATGCCGTGTTACGTCTACTTTACGATTGTGATTAAACCATTACTTATTTATGCTGCTTATGTAATGAATGCGTAGGTACCTAACGTAATTCTTTATTTTTAAATGCATTAAGCAGATATATTAATTTCTGCACACCTCACATACTGTCTACAGATATTTTTAGAATGTTCGTGTTATTATCAGGACTATTCGGATGGATATTCACCTAAAGTTAGCAAAGTCATGTTGCTATCTCACTCACACCTCAAACAATGCCGCCCGGGCACGCGCGGCTGAAGTACAAAGAAGGTGCCGACCGAGTTGAGTGAGACAAATATTTTTGAATCACGTGTATGAAATGCGTAGGTAAATTCTATAATCACGCATGAACTAAATTGTTGAATCAAGACGAATGCTATTAACGCCGTAGATATCATTGCAGTAATGTATTTGTCAGACGCCTCATAGCGCCGTTCGTTATTTTATTAGTTTTCAATAATTGACAACCCTGTTTTCGACGGCGTGCGGCTTATAAGCGACCTTTCCGCCACGCAATACGGCCCATTTCAGCTGCTCGCGTCGCCTCGCGTGCCGTTTTGTTTGGTAATAATAATTGTGTAGGTACATAAAAAGCCGGCATTTGTGAACATCAAAGCAGTGAAGCTTCTGTACTTTATATATTCTGTGCTAGAGCCTATAGCCATCTGGACTAAAAGAGGCACCATCTGCACTAAAAAAATCTATTTTAATCATGTGGTTAATGATACATTAAATACTATTTATTACATTATATACTAATAATTATTTTGTATGAAATACCTAAGTTTAGAGATAAATGTGAGTTTAAATGATAAATAAAAGATACAAAAATGTATTTAGTCGAGACTTCACTAATTATTTCAACAGTTTGAGATAACATCAAAAATACACGCTATACGATTAAAAACTTACTGTCGCTAAACAAATACATAACTCGTTGTTCCTAAAAGATAAGAATTCATGTTAATCATTGGGTCCATGTCAAAAACCCGCTTGATGGTAACAGACTATAACTTACTTGAAAACCTTCCCGCAGTGCTGGCATTCATAAGTCTTGCCTGTGTGCATCGCGTGGTGTCTTCGAGCCTGATACCTGCAATTTTTATAATATTAATTTTTCTCAAACTTGCTACGGAATGTTAATGTTACTTACTTTAAATTAAACCCGGAAATACTATGTATCCGGTGTCTTGTGCTAAGATGATATGTAATAGTAGATTACATACTAAGGCAGTTTATTTAAGTGGGAAATGTCTCGGATGACGTGACAATTGTAGGCCGAGGCGTTAACTTAGCGCAGCGGCCGGCAAAGTGCTGTTTGCCGGCCGGAGGGCAGAAAAGAGATTTTATGTATTTATTTCACACCTAGGACTACAAACAAACTGTCTTTTATTTTGAAACGTCAAATTGTGAGTATGTCTTGAGCCACAGAAAAAAATAACCATAGAACTAATGTCTATACCACCAGGTAAAACGAGACCTCAAACAGATTTAAAAAAAAGTTGAACGCGAATGTTGTTTTTTTATGTTATACAATACTGTACCATTGGTATATTTACAAATTAAATAGTATGGTTCGGCGAAATCAGTTCTTTTTCATGGCAAGTTTGAGAAAAGCACTATACAAATCTCGGCGAGAAGCAGGGTTACAGGCCGCGTATCCCTATCTGGCCGAAAAAACCGAGGCCAGATATATCTACTCGGCCTGTAACCCTTCGTTTCCCGTCCTCTATAGTAATTTACTATTATTCTACTAATAAAATACATAAATCATAATCGCATTGACATTTGAAAAATATAAACGAGGTACTCATCGAATGCGTGGTTCATACTCAAGCCCACAGATGTCATATATACCATAGATCAAGCAAACGTATGTACTTAGCGTGTCAAATGAACTCAGTGAAATCCACTGAGTTGTCCGTCTTTAATCGCAGCTTGCAGCTTTCGGGCGTCAAATTTTGTAAGTTCAAGTGAACAAAAACATTAATAATGCCTCCTTAAGTAATATTAATTGCAACAACACAAAAAAATATGAATACTCAAGGGCCTGAGACATATTTCAAATCATAGGCAAGTAACAACTTCAGTACAAAATCTGACACGCTCGGCCGCCATACAAATGAATGAACTTGTTTCTTCTATCCAAATCTAATTCTGTACTCAAGCCTCTAAGCAAAGTTGCACTTATAGCGAACTTGAGTTTGTATGAAGGAGCATTCCATGAAAACGTCTACTTTTTGTCCGTACGTGACGCTATGGTAGCTACCCGAATAAAATATGTTGGCTGTTAAGAAACACTATCAACCTTAAAGCCTTTATATTATATTATTATGACCATACTCGGTTACCTGATTTTATTTCTCAAAAGTATTGAAATGACTGTGTCCGAACGTGAAGTTTTCATGGAATGCTCCTGATGTGTCGATATGGTTGTTCACATAATCCCGATGTATGGTCGCTCGAGAGATATTCGAAGACCCGGTGCACACTTTACTATACGTAGTAGGCACGAGTTTCCTAGTAGCACACCATACGGCGCTAATTAACAAGTTATTGCACTCGTTGCATATAAACTTGAGTCGGTGCACGTCCTGCGGCCTATTTCACCATAATTACAAGTCTGACAATTGTAAAATATCACTGTTACTGACGTCACAGGCCTCAGTAGGCTACAGCTACCGCTTACTATCGGACGGACCATGTGCTTGTTTGCTACCAACATAAAATTATTACTAACAACGTTATTATAACGTCAATAAACTGCTTTTTATTTTCCGAAACCCGTGACAATTGTCGCAAGGTTTAGTACAATTTTCATTAAATCTTGACATGAGGTCCGGCATATGTCGGAATTTCGCTACAATTGTCGTGTTTTTTGTGACAATTGTAATTTTGCTTCGCAAAAAGTAGTTATTTACTGCTGATTTATTAAAGTTCCTGCACTACATTTTATGTTGTTGGCAAACAAACGCACAGACCTTCCGATGGTAAGCGGTAACTGTAGCCTATAGACGTCCCCAATTGGAGAAACAGTAAATTTACAATTGTAGCACTTGTCAACGTGGTGAAATTGGGGCCTGGTGCCGCTGGCACATGCATTTCAGCTTGAAACGCATTCCTCAAGTCTCTCTCTCGTTACTTATAAACTGGCGGTGTTGTCACAAACAAGCGACACTACAGCCACATAAAAGAGACACGCGACACTAACCTGTCTCTAGACACACGCATTCCGCAAATCTCGCTCTCGTTACTTATGAACTGGCGGTGATGACACGAACAAGCGACACACCAGCCACATAAAAGAGACACGCGACACTAACCTGTCTCTAGACACACGCATTCCGCAAATCTCGCTCTCATTACTTATAAACTGGCGGTGATAACACGAACAAGCGACACACCAGCCACATAAAAGAGACACGCGACACTAACCTGTCTCTAGACACGTAGTTGCACTCGTTACTTATAAACTGGCAGTGATGACACGAACAAGCGACACACCAGCCACATAAAAGGGACACGCGACACTAACCTGTCTCTAGACACGTAGTTGCACTCGTTACTTATAAACTGGCAGTGATGACACGAACAAGCGACACACCAGCCACATAAAAGGGACACGCGACACTAACCTGTCTCTAGACACGTAGTTGCACTCGTTACTTATAAACTGGCAGTGATGACACGAACAAGCGACACACCAGCCACAAAAAAGAGACACGTGACACTAACCTGTCTCTAGACACACGCATTCCGCAAATCTCTCTCGTTACTTATAAACTGGCAGTGTTGTCACAAACAAGCGACACTACAGCCACATAAAAGAGACACGCGACACTAACCTGTCTCTAGACACACGCATTCCGCAAATCTCTCTCTAGTTACTTATAAACTGGCGGTGATGACACGAACAAGCGACACACCAGCCACATAAAAGAGACACGCGACACTAACCTGTCTCTAGACACACGCATTCCGCAAATCTCGCTCTCGTTACTTATAAACTGGCAGTGATGACACGAACAAGCGACACACCAGCCACATAAAAGAGACATGCGACACCAACCTGTCTCTAGACACACGCATTCCGCAAATCTCGCTCTCGTTACTTATGAACTGGCAGCTATGACACGAACAAGCGACACACCAGCCACATAAAAGAGACACGCGACACTAACCTGTCTCTAGACACACGCATTCCGCAAATCTCGCTCTCGTTACTTATGAACTGGCAGCTATGACACGAACAAGCGACACACCAGCCACATAAAAGAGACACGCTACACTAACCTGTCTCTAGACACACGCATTCCGCAAATCTCGCTCTCTTTACTTATAAACTGGCGGTGATGACACAAACAAGCGACACACCAACCACATAAAAGGGACACGCGACACTAACCTGTCTCTAGACACACGCATTCCGCAAATCTCTCTCTAGTTACTTATAAACTGGCGGTGATGACACGAACAAGCGACACACCAGCCACATAAAAGAGACACGCGACACTAACCTGTCTCTAGACACACGCATTCCGCAAATCTCTCTCTAGTTACTTATGAACTGGCAGTGATGACACGAACAAGCGACACACCAGCCACATAAAAGAGACACGCGACACTAACCTGTCTCTAGACACACGCATTCCGCAAATCTCGCTCTCGTTACTTATGAACTGGCGGTGATGACACGAACAAGCGACACACCAGCCACATAAAAGAGACACGCGACACTAACCTGTCTCTAGACACGTAGTTGCACTCGTTACTTATAAACTGGCGGTGATGACACGAACAAGCGACACACCAGCCACATAAAAGAGACACGTGACACTAAGCTGTCCCTAGACACGTAGTTGCACTCGTTACTTATAAACTGGCGGTGATGACACGAACAAGCGACACACCAGCCACATAAAAGAGACACGCGACACTAACCTGTCTCTAGACACACGCATTCCGCAAATCTCGCTCTCGTTACTTATAAACTGGCGGTGATGACACGAACAAGCGACACACCAGCCACATAAAAGAGATATGCGACACTAACCTGTCTCTAGACACGTAGTTGCACTCGTTGCATATAAACTTGAGTCGATGTACGTCCTGGTGCCGCTGGCACATGCATTTCAGCTTGAAACGCATTCCGCAAATTTCTCTCTCGTTACTAATAAACTGGCAGTGATGACACGAACAAGCGACACACCAGCCACATAAAAGAGACACGCGACACTAACCTGTCTCTAGACACACGCATTCCGCAAATCTCGCTCTCGTTACTTATGAACTGGCAGTGATGACACGAACAAGCGACACACCAGCCACATAAAAGAGACACGCGACACTAACCTGTCTCTAGACACGTAGTTGCACTCGTTGCATATAAACTTGAGTCGATGCACGTCCTGGTGACGCTGGCACATGCATTTCAATTTAAAACGCATCCCGCAAATCTCGCATGGGTACTGGCCTTCGCTCTATAAATAATAAAAACACCATTTTATTTGTATTATTTCATAGTACATTACTGCAGACGCCGGGAAAGATGGGCTTACCGGCTGAGTAGGTATGGACAGTGATACGAAGCCGGTAAGCCCATTTCACGGCGAGGCATGTATAGTGCTTTTCTCAAGCATATGCAATGAAATAATAAAAACGACAATCAAAAAATAGTACATTGTGCATCTAGGGAGGTAAGTACGGAATTACTAACGAGAGTGTTAGAAGCCCGACGCCGTTAGGCGGAGGGCTTTTATGACTCGAGTTAGTATTCCGCTTACCGACCGTGATGCATACAATGTTTTTCATCACACTTGCCGACAAAAAAATAAGTTTTAAGATATAACATTATTAAATGACGTACTGACATTTCTATTACTCCCTAGGGAATTTCACTTTTCTATTACTCCCGCTGCGCGCGCAAACAATGGCGTGCTTAGGCAGCAAGTGTGATGAAAACAGAATTTAGCTGTTTAGCCTGTTCATGAAAACCGACGCCATGTTTTAAAAAAATATTTCTTACCGGCCAAGGCCGTTAAATTCGTATGAAAATCCATTACTATTATCTCGAGGTCATACTTTAAAGCCTATTATGACGAACATAATGACAACATTTCATTGCATGTTTGAGAAAAATATATTATGTAAAATTTTACATACGATTGCCATATAATATACCTTAACAATTCCTGCCTGTACCTAAAGTAAAAAGTCGTACTGGCAGGGTCGGATATTCCTCGTTACTTTAGTTTGGGGCACCTCGCGGCGTACTCGCTGCGTCTGCGTATTTTAAGCTGCGGTGTGGGGAAGATGCGGCGAAAACGTTACGGTGATTTTCTCAAACATGCAATGAAATAAACGACAAAAACATCAAAGTTCCATTTTTTTTTATACGGCCCGCCTGATGGAAAGCAGTCACCGTAGCCTAGTGTCACATGCGCGTTGCCGACCCAATAAGAACTTTTACACTCCTCCTTTTGAAGAACCCCATACTGTAGTCCATCGGGAAAACCTCGGCAGGGAGCTCATTCCACAGACGGACCGTATTTTTTTTGTCATGCAGAATGTCATGATTCATGATGCCAGTGCCACAAATCTATGTGGAATGGAAATTAAAAAAGAGCACTTTGCCGGCCTAGGCCTTCAGGATTTGTATTAAATTCCATTAACGACCTCTTGTCTTAGTCTAACTTGAAACATCATACTTCGCGACTATTATAAGGAACATAACAACAAAATTTTCCCCTCACTAGCTCGTAAAGCGCTCGTTTATCGTTTAATACGAGCGGGTAAAAACGCTTTTTACACTCTTGTGAATAAAGTAATTTGACATTGCTCTAATTCCTATAGCCCCCTAACGCCTAGTATAAGTGGATCTGTATGACCGTAGTAAACATGCGCAATCGGAGCTCACATGTTAAATTGGTCGTTCTCATAGGTGACTTTGTAAGCCATTGGCTATATTTAAATTCCAGAAGTAACTCTATTCTACGATACGTTTCGACATTGAGTTTTAAATGGTTTCTTTAAGTTAATTTACATTTGGATGAGATTTGTAATCATATTTCCTCGCGATAGTGAGGGGAAAAAAGTTGTATTACACTTGGCGGCAAAGTTTGTTCAACTCTCGTGCCTTGAGACCTTCGCAATGCTCAAGATTCCAGTTTTTGAACCACTCGCTACGCTCGTGGCTCAATTTTGGAATCTTTCGCTAGCTCAGGTCTCAATATTGGCACGACAGTTAAACAACAACTTTGCCCCCTTGTATAATAAATAACTATTCATTGCATGTTTGAGAAAAAATGTTTAGTTTGGGGCACGCCACGTCGTCTGCGTATTTTAAGCCGCGGTGTGGGGAACATGCGGGAATAGTAGATTTCCTAACTAGTGCGGGAAAACTTTTTTCGGCGAGGGTGAAAGTTGGAGCCCGAGTGAAACGAGGGCGACAATCACCCGAGTTAAAAAAAAGTTTTTGCACGTGTAAGGGACGATTTTTTCATAACAAGTGCGTCTAAAAGAAAAATTTGCCCGCGCGAAGCGTGCGCAAAGTTCGTTTTTGCGCACTAGTTAGGAAAAATAATTTATTTGTTAAACATAGGTACAATTACAGATCTTCAGAACAATGTCGATCTCACTATGTTTTACCATGCTATATGGTATACAAATAGCTGCAATTGCATGGCATGCAGCATGCCTAAATTGATACATTATTAAACTACGATAATATTTATTACAATTACAGAAATTAAGAACTATTAGGAATTAATATTTAGAGCATTCAACCAATACAAACTTAAACCGCCATTTAAAAATAGTTGTGATTGGTTAATCAAAGTTATGATTGGCTATATTCTATAAACATTTGTCAAAGATGTTGCGCCGAAATATGCGCGGTGTTAACAAAAGCGCTATATCCTGCCCACCTTGGCACAATTGAACAATTGTTTTTGGGGGCATCTTTGAGCTGGCGTTATACGTCCATGTTATATATGGTCGCAGTTACCTCCCTTGATGCACAATGTACTATAATTGCTCACCGGGCTATGTCTGAGCAGATGGTTGTTGTATGCGGCGTCGGCATCGAACCCGCGACCGCAGTCCTCGCACCGGAAATTCGACTCCAGGTAGTTTCGAGTCTTCTTCCGCAAGTTTATCTCTTCCATTTGCTCCTCCTACAAACATAAACTAATTGTGACAACTCACTCTTACTCGCTCACTTACAATATGAGTATTACTTGCCGCAAGTCATTAATGAGGGTAGGCAACTGCCAGGTAGAACGGAGACCCATATTTTAGTCTCGGCCGAGACCGAGACGTGGTAGTAAAGATAAAAAACGTATAAATTACATAAAAATCCCTAGCAAATACCTATAGTAAGTCCGACGTCAAACTAAATACAGCAATTTTTTTCGAATATTTCCTTTTTTTTATTTTTTTTATGTATGCCCACAAACCGGTATTCGAATATTAGGTATTTTTATCGATAGTATGATAGGGGTCGCTTACTCTAAATTATTCCTTCCGTTCATTTCAAAGTGAAATTGAAGTCAGTTTATGTACTACTGATTTTTGTAAGATGTCCCAAGATATTTATTTATTTATTTTATATTACAATTTATTTATCATCAATTTTATGTTTTAGTTTTTTTGATGCATATTAGTTGTAAGATGTACGATGTATGTACCTATAATTATTTGAAATAACGAGATCTTTGCCTAGTGGCACACAGTTATAGGCTAAGAAACAAAACTTACCTTGGTCAAAGTAAAAATCTTCACAGCATGGGCACTCTCAAATGTAGCAAAGTCAAATATCGGCATATTATCATTCGCCGGATCCCTGAACTTTCTTTTACCCTCCTTCTTTTTCCTCTTAACTTCACGGGATTTCTCATTTTTAGATTCTTTCAGTTCTAGTTTCCTCTTTTTCGTAACAGTCTTTTTCCGCTTAACTATTTCTAAAGGTGTATCGCTTAAATCGTCATTGTTGTCATCAGATTCTATTTCCTCTTTCTTAGTTTCAACACAGTCATAATCATCGTATTTTATCCTTTCAACCTCAATTTCCATTTTAATTTTAGTATCCGAAAGACTCACTTCGACTTCGTCATTATTTCTTAACTGACTTTTTTTCGTTGCAACTTTTCTTTTTCTGTTTCTAACTGGTTTAGCTTTGTCATTTTTGTTTTCTGATTCTTCTTTTAAGTCATTTTCGTTTTTCTTTATAATACCGTCAATGTCAACTATGTCAATGTTTGGTTCGACGTCAGGTTCTGGCTTTATATCATCGGGGTCATCGGATGAGTGGTTGATGTGTTCTATGGTACCAATGTTCGATATAGTAAGATTGGGAAATTTGAAAGGGGATTTCATTTTACGGGTACAATCTTTGTCCAGCTGTAATATTAAGACAGTATAAGTATAGTTCCAAATCTTGTCGTGGCTATTGTAAGAGTCGACTAACAGATTAAAGTGTCATCATCATCATCATCAGCCTATGATAGGCCACTGCTGGACGTAGCCCTCTCCTATTAACTATGCGTATAAACGCATTAGGAGGTAAATGCCCATAATCGCCACGTTGGGCAAGCGGATTGGCACGTTGGATCAATCTTTTATCAAATAGTGGTCAGTGACAAGTGTCACTAAGGAAGACTAAGGAATTGAAGTTCAATCCCTTAGTCGACTCTTACGACACCCGCAGGAGTTGGGGTGGTAACAAATGTATTCTTACTGCCGTCACCACACGGCATAAAGTGTCACTGGCTATTAAATTAACGATTTAAGAAGGATATCACACTGCGTTCGCCAACTAGTTTGTCCAGCCTGGCGATTATTGTCATTACCAGGCAGCGGAACTTTGGTACCGATGACAGACGTAAACAATAAATAATTTTGGACATCTTTACACAAATCGACCTAGTCCCACGGTAAGCTCAATTAAGGCTTGTGATGTAGGTACCAGGCGACGATATTTATATACTAGATACATATATAGATATATATAGATAGATATATAGATACTTAAATACATAGCCAGCCATGACCAAGGAACAAGTATTTGTGATAAATAAATACATAAATAATGCCCTCGCCGGGATTCGAACCCGGAACCTCCAGCTTCGTAGGCAGGGTTACTACCAACTAGGCTACGGAGGCTGACTATATACCTATGTATATGTCTATATCTATATATAGACATACATATAGACGTATAACGTAGCGGCTGCATACTTCGCGTTTTTTTTTCTAGATGATAGTTAGTCATTAATACACTAACAACTTACAGGCCTCTTTAATTAAATGGATATTTTATTGACTTGAGACGGCCAGTACTTATAAAAACATAATCACATAGGTACCTGGCTGAGTCATTTTTATCAGATGCGAAATCAATATCTCGTTAGTATTTTTTTTATTACACATTTAAGGTGGTTCGTTTTTCATACTAATTGATTTATTCAAATATGGGTAAATGGAGCATAGTTTTACAATGAAACTACTTCCATCCACAATCATTTTGATATTTATTTGCGGCAAATTCTATTTCCGTAATAAAAATGGTCAAATAATAGCTTAAAACACTACTTTATTTTAATACAAATTTGTCAATGTGTGGGTCGGCGGCGACAGTGTCATACACCAATCGTATCTTCGGCGTGTGCGTTAAAAAGCGACGTTGCCAGTTGACCACAAATGCTGCGTTGCCGCTCTGTCAAACCGAACGCATGTCGTGCAATTTGTTATTTTATTTTGTTCCATCAAACTGCATCAAACGGAAAGCGTTGCTAATGTTGCCATATAAGTCATATATACACCCAATAGCCAACCCGCGTACTATTTTATGATATTTCGTATTCGATCGATTTGCTTGATTTTTATATTTTGTATCAGAAGACCATTTATTATAGAAAATATACACGGTGGAATTTAATCGGTGAACAGGAATCCATTTTTCTAATTCAGTAATCGATGGCGGTCACGTTTATGTAGTACTTAAGTGGAACCAAGTTTTTTTTAGCATAATTTTTTTTTATGTTGAAATTATAATTTATTGTCACCCTACTAATGGTTTAGTCTGAAAAGTCTAATACCTCTTTTCAAACTATCAGCCATAGAAACTTAAAACATAAATGAGCAATAACCACTCATTAATTTTTGCGATAGACTCTATTCCTATGTAAAATAAGAGCGATGCATGGCTGATAGTTTGAAAAGAGGTATTAAACTTTTCAGACTAAACCATTAGTAGGGTGACAATAAGTTTTAATTAAAGTTTAATTTCAACATAAAAAATTGTTATGCTAAAAAAAAAACTTGGTTCCACTTAAGTACTACATAAACGTGACCGCCATCGATTACTGAATTAGAAAAATGGGTTCCTGTTCACCGATTAAATTCCACCGTGTATACATAATAGTTAAGTTTACGCTACTATAGGTTGGACTTCTTACATTTAATGTTATTAAAATAAATGTGCGTACTAAATGATAGTCGCGTGTAACTGAACGTATAATCCATTTGGCACGGCAACGTCGGCAACACTAATTCAAACGTCACTCTTTCTTTCAAAATCACCGGCACACCGGCAGTCATTTGGTTACTTTGGTTTGTAATTACTTTGTATAATCCGAATTGACGCTAAATTGCTAACGATTGTTTCAAATATTTTATAGCGTGGCATCTACAGTGATTTACATGAGAATGGAGCCACAAACGCCAAGGAAAGGCTATAAAAAACACCGATACTCGGGCTCGGGAAAAACTCGTAAGCGAAGCCTTGTAGAAATTATACTATATTACGGAGAAATCAAAAGGTAAGTCCGGTAGAGTATCTTTCCTCCCACTATTTCAACAGATTGTTTATTACATATTTTCACTATGCTTATATTATAATAAAAACATTTGTTGTTTTCGAAACAACAGCTCCACGGATTGGAATAACCCAGGAAATTTGTCATGTAGATAAATAGCAATATATATTATAAGTATAACATATTTTTAATGTAAATACCGGAAACGTTAGTTTCCCGAGGGATGATGAGTTCCAGGCCTTCAACTTTTAAAACTATAACCTTTTTGTAGATACTCACTGAACCTGTTTTGAACCCAGGCTCCCTCCCTAACTTCGCAGTCAGGATCACCACCATCTAACTAGATAAAGCTGAACTGTATTTTTTATTCCAGTAATCATCAGACACCATTTTAACAACGAGTATTCTCATTTCAGATCCAAGGCCAACTGCAGGCCCCTATACCACAAAACTTTACAAGCGTACAATTCTACAAAATTGTCAACTTTTTGTATGGGAATTTATACAATTTTGTAGAATTGTACGCTTGTAAAGTTTTGTGGTATAGGCCACAGGTGTCACAAATGACCGACGAAACTTTTATAGAAAACATGTTGCCAACACTAGTGATATTTTATAAAAACTGTATATTGACAGAGATAGTACCTACTAAAACCAGAAAGAATAAATAAAAATAATATGAAATGATGTAAATAAAACACTGAATTTATGAATTGATCTGTTTTCTTTATCTATGTATTCCGCGCGTGATTAGAATGGGAAGGAATCTAATAATTAAAGTGACTAGAAATATCAAATATATAACTATACATATATGAAAACTTGTCTGAGGTCATAGAATAGATTCCGTCCCAATCTGTTTGTTCACCTATTAGGTCATCCAGGTCCGGTTTTTTGTAGTATGGTCTATTCCACATTGACCATGCAAAAAATACCGGAACTGGATGCCATAACATCACCTGAAAACATTTTTAAGTAAATAAATAAGGTTACCAAAATTAAACCTAGGTGGCTAGTTTAGGGGCCAATACCACAAAACTTTACAAGCATACAATTCTACAAAGTTGACAACTATTTTGTATGAGAATTTATACAATTTTATAGAATTGTACGCTTGTGAAGATTTGTGGGATAGGCCACAGGCATTACTGGAATAATTGTGATTATAGGTAAAGTAAGTAGCAATAAAAAAATAAAAAGTCTTATAAAGTAAAAAATATATATCTTGATATTACGAGATTTGAACCTTGGTCCTCATGAATGTGCGTCAGACGGTCATCCAACTTAGACTAATCCAAGTTCAAAACACGTTCCGAAGAAATAAGCAATCAGTTTCGTCAACGAATAAGGGTTTGAATGTGTGTGTGCATACTTCGCAAGCGCGACAGCGTTTCGTATTTATTCAAATAAACTTATTTTGTAAATTAAACCTCATCTGAAATTTAGTTGGCCACATTAGAAATAGCAGTTTATTTTAGGCAAACACATCACTTATTAAAATAATTTCCATTATCATACATAAAATTTAAAAATACGTAGAATTCGCACCAGCTAGGCACTGTAACGCCATCTATTGGCGTAGTAGTGCCTAGCTGACCGTGACATTCCACCTTAATTTATTTATGTAAGGTTGAATTGTGTTCGTAGAACTGATCGAATTAGATACACGGAACTGCGCTCCAGAACTGGAATTGTAGATGTAGGTGTCAAGACCGCTAAGCTTAAGTGGGACTGGGTTGGTCATGTTTGCCGTATGCACCCAGCAAGGTGGGCCAAAATGGTTTCAGACTGGGACCCACGGGAAACCTTCGATGGTGCTGGCCGGGGCATTGGCAGACCGAGAAGGAGATGGCGGGACGACCTGGACGCGTTTTATCCGAATTGGCGGGAGAAATGTGACGACCGGGCCGAATGGAGGAAAAGAGAGGAGGCCTTTGCCCAGCAGTGCAACACTAAACCAGGCTGATAAAAAAAAAGGTTGGATTGCTATTAACTGGCGTGCTAGTGACAACTGATGCATCTGTCAAAGCATGGTAAAATGAGTCTTTCTGAAATCTTCTCTTTATAAGAACATTTGATTTTTGTCAATTGATTTGCGTCATAGTGATGTAATCGGCACCAAAGTTCCGCTGCCTGGTCATTACGCATAGTTAGTAGAAGAGAGCTACGTAGAGAGTACGGTGGATTGATATAGGCTAATGATGAAAATATCAAATTTACCTTATCCTTGAGCAACTCGAGCGTGAGAGACTGCTGCGCCTGCAAGCACATGTCTCTGAAGGACGCACATTTGAGCAGCAATGTACCACAGTATGCGCACAAGTGTTGAGGACGCCTGTCTTTATACACCTACAATTTATAAAAAATGGTTTTCAAGTATTTTTTTTTCCTTTCTGGCTTTACTCCTTGCTTGTTTCCACAGGAAGGTGAATTTGCCAATGTCAAAGTGATTGTTGTTTTCCTTTTCCGACGGACTTTCACACGTTAGGAGAACGAGTTTTTTTTTTTGAGTCTTTTAGTAGAAACAACCTACTTTGACCGTAACGGAATATAAGTTTTTTAGCTAACATAGTAATTTACATTATTAGTATGACTTAACCTCGTAAGGCCCAATGTCCTATTTTTAGGACAACAAAATTTACTCATAACGGCCCATGACTTCATATTTTTCAAAGAAATATGAATTTTATTTTGTAGGTCCCAAAATTAAAACTAAAATTTCCTTTTTTTGGGCTACTATTTCATTTGTCCTAAAATAGAATGGGCCTCACAAGGTTAAAACGGGGTATTTCATGGAGTAACTCTGTGAAGATGGTATTTGCAACATTGACAAAATATCGTGTGCTCAATAATTGCAATTTATGTGGTAAATATCCCGTTTTAAGTCATACTAATAACACAAGAACAGAATTTACTTTTATGTATATGAATTAAATATCGAAGCAACCTTATTGCAAGTAAAAAAAATTGGATGTTTTTCCTACACAGCTTTTTTTAAAATGTTTTCTTAATGTTTGCAAATAAGATTTAAGAGTAAAAAAACCAATAAGATTGAGACAGTGGGCTGATTCTAATTTTGTAGTGCACATGTAGTGCATCATGCATGTTGCATAATGAAAGTAGCATATTTTTTCTTAAAACCAGTGTGATTTAAACGATGCACTACATGCATGTTTGCATAATGAAAGTAGCATAATTTTTCATAAAACCAGTGTGATTTAGGCGATGCACTACATGCATGTTTGCGTAATGAAAGTAGCATAATTTTCCATAAAACCAGTGGGATTTAGGCGATGCACTACATGCATGTTTGCATAATGAAAGTAGCATAATTTTTCATAAAACCAGCGTCACTCAGGAGACGGTAACCATGGCAATAACAGACAGAAAAAAGTTGATTCACCCAGTGTCATTTTGGAGCATAGTGATAGTACTACTAGCACTTGACTATGTGCTTTTACGGTACTTGATACTTACAGGCATCCCTGTGACTTGTCCAAAAGCGTCGGCAAGTTTGTAGTCATGGATATTGAATAGCCTTCCATCGGTAGACAGGCAAGCTCGACAGCAAAATGACTCTTCGATTGAGGGCAACTTGTTTTCATGTTCAATTCTTATTAGATCCATGATTAAATACTTTCTTCACTTCGCCATTAAAATAAAGGTAGAGAATTTATTTTAAATCATGATTTAAGTGTACTTTGCCTTCGTTTAATAGCGTAAAATACGATATGAACAACAAATGCGAGAAATAAAAACGTCGATTTGACAATTTTTGACAGCTATTTGCTATGTTGTCAATGTCAGATTTGTTGCGTTCGGAAATTTGATGCGTGTGGGTGAATCTTTGTAGCGCTCTACAGACATCCGCGCTTATTGCTTACAACAAATCGATCGATTGAAAACATTGCACTCAATATCTCAAAAAATATGTTGTCAGGTTTATGGCTTCGATAAATCGCTGTAAAAATAGAGACACTATAATGAGGGTTTTCGATAATTTTTCTGCCACCAGGGCGGCGCTTCGTACGCACCTGGTCTCGACAGCTGTCAGGTTCATACTATTCATAGGCACCTGGGCCTAAAATATTGAAATTCTATTTTATTTGGAAGAGAATTGATTTTGTAATGGATTACGACTAATACATGGTCGTCGAACTGAAGATTGAACTCTAATACAGGCGCTCAAAGTCACTGGTATTCAAAATAATTACTATAACTTTGTTAATTTCATGAGAATTGACTTGGAACTATTTTATTCATTTATTTTAGGTAACAATATGACTAAAGTAATGGTTTTCAGAATAAATAAACCTATAAATATGTTGAAAATTAAATGCGCGTATTTATTTTGACAGTTCGTTATATGGTCGCCTCAGTGCTGCCATCTCACCTCCCCATAGCGGCAGAAAAAGTATCAAAAACCCTCATTAGTACATAATTTTTTCACGTTATCTTATATTTATTTATTTAAGATCCTGGGTCGCGTTTTATAAAGTTACAATTTACAATTTCGCTGTTTGCCTCTCTAACGCACGCACTTATTGGCTAGAAAGAGAGGCAAACAGCGAAATTGTAAATTGTAACTTTATAAAACGCGACCCTGTTGTCCCACTGCTGGGTAAAGTTCTCCATTCCGTTCTTTCTCTTTACCGGGTCTTTACCAGTCTGCAAATTTCATCAAGATCGCCTCGCCATCTCCGTCACGGTCTGCGGTCTGCCGCGACATCGAAATTGGTTGGTCACCAGTTTTTCGCGTGTTCTTATATTAATTAATCGTATTTATGTCTATGTTTTTCTCGCCTAGTCCTATAAATAGATATCAGGGGCCTATTTCTTGAAAGCTTTTAACTGATTCGTTGCGTGTTCCATTTTCAAAAACTTTTATCTATGGCAGCGAACAATTTATTCACGATACGCCAAGTGTAAAGGATTTACTAAATCCTTCAAGCTGCGAGGTGTAATGCCTAACTTCATACAGTCTTTCTTATATTAAATAATCATATTGAAGTTATAGTAACTTATGTTATGTTACACTATCGTGAAGTTGCCCTAAAAAGGTTAGCAATAAAAGTGTTGTGAAGGGTTGTATCATTTATTCCTCGGCTTGGGCTCCTTGCCGCGGCGGCTGCGCTTGGGCCACGGCATGCCGCGGTGCACCATGTTGACGTGCACGCGCACGCACGAGCTCGTCGTGAACACGCGCCCGCAGATGCTGCAGGGGAAGCTCGCGCGGAGCCCTAAGTGTCTCTGGGTACAACTGATAGAAAAGTCTGGCTAATGAAATATTGCCCCAACTTTTGGCGGGAAATTCAAATAATCTATGGCTGGTCACACATCTAGCCCTAGATTTTTTGAATTTCCTGCCAAAAGTTGGGGCAATGCATTATTTCATTAGCCAGACTCTAACGGGCAGTCACATTGATACCTCCGGATTTTGTCAATGGAATAATAAAGAAAAAACAATAAATTTGTTTTTTTTAAACACAATTATCTACCGTAATCGGTCATCAAGAGTTAAAACATTCGTCAGACCCGTTTAAGGGTTAAAGTGCTCGGTCGCTATGAAATCTTTCCTGACAATGGCAGTATGGCTTAGTGCTTTCGCCTGTCCAAAAGGACTAAAATTAAAAGTCCAATGCATTATCTGTCAACAATGTCAGTATCACTTTTTGACACATGTTGTATTGAATCGACAGCTGTCAGAATTGACTTTCGACTTCATATTGGTAGCGGCCGAGCGCTGTAATTAATAATACAAATACACACTAAAAGTGTTAGTAACTTAGGTAACAGTATTGTGAATTTGCCCTAAAAAGGTTAGCAATAAAAGTGTCGTGAAGGGTTGTATCATTTATTCCTCGGCTTGGGCTCCTTGCCGCGGCGGCTGCGCTTGGGCCACGGCATGCCGCGGTGCACCATGTTGACGTGCACGCGCACGCACGAGCTCGTCGTGAACACGCGCCCGCAGATGCTGCAGGGGAAGCTCGCGCGGAGCCCTAAGTGGACCTGGGTTTATGTCTGTTTATAACATTTTAACCTGGATTTGAATCTGTCAGATACAGAGATCTTTATTTGCATCTAATGGATATAAAAATAGTGTAGATCAAAATCTACAC
This sequence comes from Thaumatotibia leucotreta, assembly GCA_025490895.1. Taxonomy (NCBI): domain Eukaryota; kingdom Metazoa; phylum Arthropoda; class Insecta; order Lepidoptera; family Tortricidae; genus Thaumatotibia; species Thaumatotibia leucotreta. Next base: position 72,843 of record JALPQI010001275.1, on the reverse strand, counting down.
TATTTTTATATCCATTAGATGCAAATAAAGATCTTTACATGGTCATTTGCCATATTAGTTTGATTTAAAACGGAATATCTACAATGTAACTAAAACTCGTAGCAATTTAGTTACTCCGTAGATGATGTCATATGAAATTTTGTAACACTAATGTGGGACCACCATAACAATGTGGGACCACCATAACAATGTCGGCCGCTATGAATTCAATGATAGCTGTCATTTCAATACATCATGTGTCACCACTTATGACAAGGCAGTATGGCTTAGTGCTTTCGCCTGTCCTCGAGGACAAAATATTAAAAAAAAAACATTATCTGTCAAAAGTGACATTACTGACAGATAAGATAATTAATTGATCGAGGATTGATTTCGTAGCGTTAGAAGCACATTAATATAATATAAAACACACTAAAAGTGTTAGTAACTTAGGTAACAGTCTCGTGGATTTGCCATAAAAGGTTAGCAATAAAAGTGTCGTGAATGGTTGTATCATTTATTCCTCGGCTTGGGCTCCTTGCCGCGGCGGCTGCGCTTGGGCCACGGCATGCCGCGGTGCACCATGTTGACGTGCACGCGCACGCACGAGCTCGTCGTGAACACGCGCCCGCAGATGCTGCAGGGGAAGCTCGCGCGGAGCCCTAAGTGGACCTGGGTTTATGTCTGTTTATAACATTTTAACCTGGATTTGAATCTGTCAGATACAGAGATCTTTATTTGCATCTAATGTATATAAAACTTGTATAGATTTTAAACTTACATGGTCATTTGCCATATTAGTTTGATTTGAAATGGAATATTTACAATGTAATTAAAACTCGTAGCAATTTAGTTACTCCGTAGATGATGTCATCATAACAATGTCGGCCACTATGAATTCAATGATAGCTGTCATTTCAATATGTGTGACCACTTATATATGACAAGGCAGTATGGCTTAGTGCTTTCACCTATCCTCGAGGACTAATATTAAAAAAAAAATATGTGTCAAAAGTGACATTATTGACAGATAATTGATCGAGGAATGGAGGATTGACTTAGTAGCGTTAGAAGTAGAAGCACATTAATATAATATAAAACACAAAAAAGTGTTAGGAACCTAACAGTATTGTGAGTTTGCCCTAAAAAGGTTAGCAATAAAAGTGTCGTGAAGGGTTGTATCATTTATTCCTCGGCTTGGGCTCCTTGCCGCGGCGGCTGCGCTTGGGCCACGGCATGCCGCGGTGCACCATGTTGACGTGCACGCGCACGCACGAGCTCGTCGTGAACACGCGCCCGCAGATGCTGCAGGGGAAGCTCGCGCGGAGCCCTAAGTGTATCTGGGTACAACTGATAACGGGCAGTCATTTGAAACTACCGGATTTTGTCAATGGAATAATAAAGAAAAAACATGAAATTAGTTTTTTTAAACGCAATTATCTACTGTAATCAGTCATCAAAAGTTAAAACATTCATCAGGCCCGTTTAACCCTTTGTCTGTGGTTGCTAAGGATCACCACAATTGATTTTTAATTTAAATTATGAATTGATTTGAGTTCAATATCTATTGTACGGATCCTTATCAAGCACAGACGAAGGGTTAAGGGTTAAAGTGCTCTGTTGCTATGAAATCTTTCCTGACAATGGCAGTATGGCTTAGTGCTTACGCCTATCCACAAGGACTAAAATTAAAAGTTCAATGCATTATCTGTCAACAATGTCAGTATCACTTTTTGACACATGTTGTATTGAATCGACAGCTGTCAGAATTGACTTTTGACTTCATAGTGATAGCGGCCGAGCGCTGTAATTAATAATACAAAAACACACTAAAAGTGTTAGTAACTTAGGTAACAGTCTTGTGAATTTGCCCTAAAAAGGTTAGCAATAAAAGTGTCGTGAATGGTTGTATCATTTATTCCTCGGCTTGGGCTCCTTGCCGCGGCGGCTGCGCTTGGGCCACGGCATGCCGCGGTGCACCATGTTGACGTGCACGCGCACGCACGAGCTCGTCGTGAACACGCGCCCGCAGATGCTGCAGGGGAAGCTCGAGCGGGGCCCTAAGTGGACCTGGGTACAACTGATAGAAAAGTCTGGCTAATGAAATATTGCCCCAACTTTTGGCGGGAAATTCAAATAATCTATGGCTGGTCACACATCTAGCCCTAGATTTTTTGAATTTCCCGCCAAAAGTTGGGGCAATGCAATATTTCACTAGCCAGACTCTAACGGGCAGTCATATTGATACCACCGGATTTTGTCAATGGAATAATAAAGAAAAAACAAGACACTAGTTTTTTTTAAACGCAATTATCTACTGTAATCGGTCATCAAAAGTTAAAACATTCGTTGGGCCCGTTTAAGGGTTAAAGTGCTCGGTTGCTATGAAATCTTTCCCGACAATGGCAGTATGGCTTAGTGCTTTCGCCTGTCCACAAGGACTTTAAACGTTCAATGCATTATCTGTGATATCTGTCAACAATGTCAGAATCACTTTTTGACACATGTTGTATTGAAACGACAGCTGTTAGGATACTTAGGATACTCAGTATTACTCAGAATTGACTTTTGACTTCATAGTGGTAAATAGGCGGCCGAGCGCTGTAATTAATAATACAAAAACACACTAAAAGTGTTAGTAACTTAGGTAACAGTCTCGTGAAGTTGCCCTAAAAAGGTTAGCAATAAAAGTGTCGTGAAGGGTTGTATCATTTATTCCTCGGCTTGGGCTCCTTGCCGCGGCGGCTGCGCTTGGGCCACGGCATGCCGCGGTGCACCATGTTGACGTGCACGCGCACGCACGAGCTCGTCGTGAACACGCGCCCGCAGATGCTGCAGGGGAAGCTCGCGCGGAGCCCTAAGTGGACCTGGGTTTATGTCTGTTTATAACATTTTAACCTGGATTTGTATCTGTCAGATACAGAGATCTTTATTTGCATCTAATGTAAATAAAAATTGTGTAGATTTTAAACTTACATGTTCATTTGCATTATTCTGATTTAAAACGGAATATTTGCAATGTAACTAAAGCTCGTAGCAATTTAGTTACTCCGTAGATGATGTCATATGACATTTTGTAACACTAATGTGGGACCACCATGACAATGTGGGAGCACCATAACAATGTCAGCTGTCATTTCAATACATCATGTGTCACCACTTATGACAAGGCTTTATGGCTTAGTGCTTTCACCTGTCTTCGAGGACTAATATTTAAAAAAAAAAATTATGTGTCAAAAGTGACATTATTGACAGATAATTGATCGAGGAATTGAGGATTGACTTCGTAGCGTTTAGAAGCACATTAATATAATATAAAACACACAAAAGTGTTAGGAACCTAACAGTATCGTGAAGTTGCCCTAAAAAGGTTAGCAATAAAAGTGTTGTGAAGGGTTGTATCATTTATTCCTCGGCTTGGGCTCCTTGCCGCGGCGGCTGCGCTTGGGCCACGGCATGCCGCGGTGCACCATGTTGACGTGCACGCGCACGCACGAGCTCGTCGTGAACACGCGCCCGCAGATGCTGCAGGGGAAGCTCGCGCGGAGCCCTAAGTGTATCTGGGTACAACTGATAACGGGCAGTCATTGAAACCACCGGATTTTGTCAATTGTCAATGGAATAATAAAGAAAAAACAAGAAATTCGTTTTTTTAAACGCAATTGTCTACTGTAATCAGTCATCAAAAGTTAAAACATTAATCAGGCCCGTTTAACCCTTTGTCTGTGGTTGCTAAGGATCAGCACAATTGATTTTTAATTTAAATTATGAATTGATTTGAGTTCAATATCTATTATACGGATCCTTATCAAGCACAGACGAAGGGTTAAAGTGCTCGGTTGCTATGAAATCTTTCCTGACAATGGCAGTATGGTAGACATTTTTACTGGACCTCCAAAAGGAAGACACCTTTACTTTTGGTTGACTGATCAACAACACTAATTTATGGCTCTGGGTTATGCTCAATTTATTTTAGTAAAAATCAAATCTGGCAATAGTTTATAATGGGAGTAATATCTGGTTCTACATTACTTAGACGTGATAATATCATCTGTAAACAATAAAACATAAAATTATTAATTAATGTAGAAAAACTCACTGGAGTTTACTTTAGTAATTTAGATTTAGTCATGGTTGTGGCAGAATAACAGCGTCTGCTGCTGGAAGCCTTGGAGCTTCCCGCGGAGACACATGCTGAGCCACCATCCATTTCTTTAAGTTTGTTATATGTTCTGTTACTGTGTATTTCTGTTCTTTGTACTTATGCAAACTTTTGGAATAAATTTCTTTCCTTTATTGATCTTTTCTCTTAGGCTAGGTGTTTTATAAACATGTCTATAAAAGTAAAATACAATACAACATACAAAAACAATACAAAATATAAACACTTTATAAAAAACCTAACCTAGGGTGCCGCCGGCAACGGAGCGGGCCCAAGCTGCCGGGGGTTAAGGTCGCAGAGAGAGGAACCGACGGACTATCCGCGCCGTGTCCAGGACTACCGCCTTCTGCATCTGACCCTTGATCCAGCCATCTAGCGAGAGACTCTTAAGATGTTGGTCGAGACTCTTCGCTATTAAACCGTTCGCTGTAACGACTATCGGGACTATGATCGTCGAGTCAACATCCCACATGGCGGTTATCTCGTGGGCCAAGTCTAGGTACTTACTGGACTTGTCCTTCTCGGCCTTCACGAGATTCTCATCATGGGGGATGGTGACGTCGACGAGCACAGCCCGGCGCTGCGATCGATCTACCAGCACGATATCAGGCTTATTGGCTACAATAGTCCTGTCCGTGATGATAGGTCGATCCCAATAGAGCGTGGCACGACCATTTTCGAGAACTGGTGCAGTTGTGTACTTATAGTATGGCACTTCGACGTCCACAAGGCCGTATCGAAGAGCAAGCTGCTGGTGTATAATACTGGCTACGAGGTTATGTCTGTGCAAGTACTCGGTGTTAGCAATCTGAGAACAACCGGAAATAATATGCCTGAGTGACTCTCCGGGACGGCGGCATGCCCGACAAATGTCGACCGTACCGTCCTTCAGGATATATTTCCGGTAGTTATTCGTCATGATAACCTCGTCAGCAATTGCACAGGCAAAACCCTCGGTTTCTCCGAAGAGGTCCCCGAATCGTAGCCAGTTCACCGACGCGAGCAGATCCACGTCAGGTCCCGTGAGGGCCTTGTAGAACCGCCCGTGTAGCTCCTTGCTCTTCCATACCGCCTTGCGGTCCTCGGTGCTTAGTACCACAGGTCTGCGCCAGTTCTCTTTTGCCAAGGAGAGCGGCGTGAGGTTCCGGTCTACTGCCACCACGTCACGATGCATCCCGCACTCATTGTTAAGAAAATAGTTTCTGAGATTGTACACCTCGTGGTTGTGGAGGTTTTTGGCATTTAGGAAGCCGCGGCCCCCACACCTCCGCGGGATGTACAATCTCATAACTGATGAGCGCGGGTGTAGCATTCGATGTGTGGTAAGCAGTGTACGGACCCTTCGATCCAGGGCGTCCAGCTCGGTCTGAGTCCACCTTAGTATGCCAAAGGAGTATGTGAGTATGGGCATTACCCAGGCGTTGAAGGCGCGCACTTTGTTGCCTCCTGACAAAAGACTGTTAAGTACTTTTGTGAGCCGGCTGAAAAAGCGCTCCTTCACCGCCTGTCTAATTCCCATATCTTCAATACCCAGAGACTGTGACATACCAAGGTATTTATAGGTTTCTGCTTCCGAGATAGATCTGAACGACATTGTCTCAGAAAGCTGTAAATTTGTTGAATTTACTACTTTCCCCCGCTGCACATGCATAACCGCACACTTATCGACACCAAACTCCATATTGATGGCACTACTGAAAACTTCTGTGGTTCGCAGTAGCTCCAACAAGTCTTGGCTATTTGGCGCAAATAATTTGAGATCATCCATGTACAGAAGGTGAGAAATGACTTCACCCTCTCTCCGAAGCCGACAACCTAGTCCTGAATCCTTCAGCAGGGTGCTGAGGGGATTCAGAGCTAGGCAGAACCATAAGGGACTCAGACTGTCACCCTGGAATATGCCTCGCTCGATCCTTATGAAGTCCTGCGGGCCAGAGGGGTCATCTCCGCCTCCTGGTTGACGAAGGACTGTGGTCCACTGCCCCATACACGCGCCGAGAAAGGATCTTAAAGCTGCATCAACTTTATACAGCTCCAAGACCCTCTTCAACCATGAATGGGGCACCGAATCATAGGCCTTCTTGTAGTCAATCCAAGCGGCGGAGAGGGCCCCTTTGTTACGCCGGACTTGCTGGCAAATGGTCATGTCGATGAGGAGGAGCTCTTTAGTACCACGGGACCCAACCCTACATCCATTTTGAGCAGAGGCCAGAACATTGTTCGCAACAATGTGCGTGTTAATTTTTGCTCTCAAAATGGATGTAAGGAGCTTGTAGAGTGTAGGCAAGCACGTGATGGGTCGGTAGTTTTTCGGTTCCGTGGTACTACCGGACTTGTAGAGCAGGAAGGTTATACCTGTTGTTAAGGAAGGAGGCAGGGAACCAAGCTCAAGGGCTTGTTGGAATTGCGCTGCTAATCGCGAGTGGGAGCACCGAAACCATTTTAGCCAAAAGTTGTGCAATCCGTCCGGTCCAGGACTTTTCCAGTTCTGGGCAGGGCGGATGGCACAAGTTACGTCATCGGCGCTGATGGCAACAGCCTCCATAGGTTCGATGCTCTCGCACTCACGTTCAACAACGTTCATCCAATCGCCCTCGATGTGTCCGACGGGCACCGACCAGATGTTACGCCAGAAATCAGTCATGGCAGTAGCATCCGGCAGATGCGCGTCGGACAAATGATGATCGGTTCCCTCCCACCTTCGGTATAACTTCCTTTGGTCACTTTGGAAGAGACGGTTCTGTTGAAATCGATCCACACGCTCTCTGTAGCGGCGGATACGGCTTGCCCATGCATAAACTTTCTGCTTCAGAAAGTCAATGCGCTCTGTGAGGTTGGCCACATGGCCAACCTCACAGAGCGCATCATGCCTTGCGACTACATAGTCGCAAGGCATGATGCCCGTTCCCGCGAATGCCTGGTTCACAAAGCGCATTACTCGGGGGCGGCTATTGCCCCCCCTGAAGCAGATCAGCTTTGCAATGAGAGTCCTAAACGAGTCGATACGACGCTCGATCCGCACTTGCCATGCGGGGACACCCCCGGCGGTCCTAGGTGCACGGTCAGCGTCCGGAAACTTGACTCGAGCAACACGGCACGCCGCGATGGCCCCGCATTACATGATCGAGTGCGTATCGTCCAAATCTTTACTGGATCGTATGTACGGCTCCAGTAAAGCGTTTAGGGCTCCCATTAATGCTAGATTGCGTCTATTCATGGGCAAGCGTGGTAACCGTGGCCTAGAATTGGGTGTGGAGCGATATTCCATAATCGTCTCTTCCAAAGTCCTCCTCAGATGCTCATCAGTTGCAGTACTTACACTCTGACTCGCGAAATATTCCTCATCGGCACTGGGATCACCCCGCGGCGCCCCCGGTGCCAGGTCGGGTGTCGGCACCGGATCCGGCAACGTGGCGGGCGGGTCCCGCGCCGAGGTGGAAGCTGCACGAGTCGAGAGAGCCTGCAGGCGAAGCCGATCAAGTGTCGAGTCATCCAAACATTTAGAACGTAGAATGACCCGCACCTGATCCGCTAGCCGTTGCTCCGATACGGTGATGGCGGGTTCAAGAGCCTGAAACAGAGGCAGAATCCTGGAACGGTACGCGGTTAGTCGGGTTCCCCCCTCTGTAGCCTCGTAGTAGGCGCGCATGCAGTTCTCATTAATTGGCTGAGTCCATCGCATGCGACGCACTACACCACCGGCAGCGGGAGCCGTGGGCGGGGCAGCATGTCCCGCGGGCCCCAAGCGTGCCGGCAGCGGTGGCCGTCCGCGCCGCGCAGGTGGTCGTGGCGGCGGCGGCGGCGGTCCGCGCTCGTCGCTCGACTCGCTGGTGTCGGGTGCAGTGGCGAATTCTTCACCCGACAACGATTCCGAAGAGGAGGAGGATGACGAGGCGGACGTAGGTGGTGGGCGTGCGGATTGTGTGGACGCTTGACTCCGTGTCTTACTCCTCGTCTGCATGTTTTTCTTTTAGAAATATTTCTTTATTATTATTATTATTATTATGGCTTAGTGCTTTCGCCTGTCCAAAAGGACTAAAATTAAAAGTCCAATGCATTATCTGTCAACAATGTCAGTATCACTTTTTGACACATGTTGTATTGAAACGACAGCTGTCAGAATTGACTTTCGACTTCATATTGGTAGCGGCCGAGCGCTGTAATTAATAATACAAAAACACACTAAAAGTGTTAGTAACTTAGGTAACAGTCTCGTGAAGTTGCCCTAAAAAGGTTAGCAATAAAAGTGTTGTGAATGGTTGTATCATTTATTCCTCGGCTTGGGCTCCTTGCCGCGGCGGCTGCGCTTGGGCCACGGCATGCCGCGGTGCACCATGTTGACGTGCACGCGCACGCACGAGCTCGTCGTGAACACGCGCCCGCAGATGCTGCAGGGGAAGCTCGCGCGGAGCCCTAAGTGGACCTGGGTTTATGTCTGTTTATAACATTTTAACCTGGATTTGAATCTGTCAGATACAGAGATCTTTATTTGCATCTAATGTAAATAAAAATTGTGTAGATTTTAAACTTACATGTTCATTTGCATTAGTCTGATTTAAAACGGAATATTTACATTGTAACTAAAACTCGTAGCAATTTAGTTACTCCGTAGATGATCATGTGTCACCACTTATGACAAGGCAGTATGGCTTAGTGCTTTTGCCTGTCCACAAGGACTAGAAATATAAAAAAAAACATTATGTGTCAAAAGTGACATTATTGACAGATAATGGATCGAGGATTGATTTCGTAGCGTTAAAAGCACATTATTATATTAATAAAACACACAAGTGTTAGTAACTTAGGTAACAGTCTCGTGAAGTTGCCCTAAAAAGGTTAGCAATAAAAGTGTTGTGAAGGGTTGTATCATTTATTCCTCGGCTTGGGCTCCTTGCCGCGGCGGCTGCGCTTGGGCCACGGCATGCCGCGGTGCACCATGTTGACGTGCACGCGCACGCACGAGCTCGTCGTGAACACGCGCCCGCAGATGCTGCAGGGGAAGCTCGCGCGGAGCCCTAAGTGGACCTGGGTACAACTGATAACGGGCTGTCATATTGAAACCACCGGATTTTGTTAATGGAATAATAAAGAAAAAACAATTTGTTTTTTTTTTAAACGCAATAGTCTACTGTAATCAGTCATCAAAAGTTAAAACATTCATCAGGCCCGTTTAACCCTTTGTCTGTGGTTGCTAAGGATCAGTACAATTGATTTTTAATTTAAATTATGAATTGATTGGAGTTCAATATCTATTGTACGGATCCTTATCAAGCACAGACGAAGGGTTAAAGTGCTCGGTTGCTATGAAATCTTTCCTGACATTGGCAGTATGGCTTAGTGCTTTCGCCTGTCCACAAGGACTAAAATTAAAAGTTCAATGCATTATCTGTCAAAAATGTCAGTATCACTTTTTGACACATGTTGTATTGTAACGACAGCTGTCAGGATACTCAGAATTGACTTTTGACTTCATAGTGGTATTAGCGCTGTAATTAATAATACAAAAACACACTAAACGTGTTAGTAATTTAGGTAACAATCTCGTGAAGTTGCCCTAAAAAGGTTTGCAATAAAAGTGTTGTGAAGGGTTGTATCATTTATTCCTCGGCTTGGGCTCCTTGCCGCGGCGGCTGCGCTTGGGCCACGGCATGCCGCGGTGCACCATGTTGACGTGCACGCGCACGCACGAGCTCGTCGTGAACACGCGCCCGCAGATGCTGCAGGGGAAGCTCGCGCGGAGCCCTAAGTGGACCTGGGTTTATGTCTGTTTATAACATTTTAACCTGGATTTGAATCTGTCAGATACAGATATCTTTATTTGCATCTAATGTATATAAAAATAGTGTAGATTTTAAACTTACATGGTCATTTGCCATATTAGTTTGATTTGAAATGGAATATTTACAATGTAATTAAAACTCGTAGCAATTTAGTTACTCCGTAGATGATGTCATATGACATTTTGTAACATTAATGTGGGACCACCATAACAATGTCGGCAGATATGATGATATGAATTCAACGATAGCTGTCATTTCAATACATCATGTGTCACCACTTATGACAAGGCTTTATGGCTTAGTGCTGTCGCCTGTCCTCGAGGACTAAAAATATTAAAAAAAAACATTGTGTCAAAAGTGACATTATTGACAGATAATTGATCGAGGATTGACTTCGTAGCGTTAGAACTTAGAAGCACATTATTATATTAATAAAACACACAAGTGTTAGTAACTTAAGTAACAGTCTCGTGAATTTGCCCTAAAAAGGTTAGCAATAAAAGTGTTGTGAAGGGTTGTATCATTTATTCCTCGGCTTGGGCTCCTTGCCGCGGCGGCTGCGCTTGGGCCACGGCATGCCGCGGTGCACCATGTTGACGTGCACGCGCACGCACGAGCTCGTCGTGAACACGCGCCCGCAGATGCTGCAGGGGAAGCTCGCGCGGAGCCCTAAGTGGACCTGGGTTTATGTCTGTTTATAACATTTTAACCTGGATTTGAATCTTTCAGATACAGAGATCTTTATTTGCATCTAATATATATAAAAATTGTGTAGATTCTAAACTTACATGGTCATTTGCCATATTACTTTGATTTAAAACGGAATATTTACTATGTAACTATAAAACTCGTAGCAATTTAGTTACTCCGTAGATGATGTCATATGGCATTTTGTAACACTAATGTGGGACCACCATAACAATGTGGGACCACCATAACAATGTCGGCCGCTATGAATTCAATGTCAGCTGTCATTTCAATACATCATGTGTCACCACTTATGACAAGGCAGTATGGCTTAGTGCTATCACCTGTCCTCGAGGACTAATATTAAAAAAAAAAAGTGTCAAAAGTGACATTATTGACAGATAATTGATCGAGGAATCGAGGATTGACTTCGTAGCGTTTAGAAGCACATTAATATAATATAAAACACACAAAAGTGTTAGGAACCTTTCAGTATTGTGGGTTTGCTCTAAAAAGGTTAGCAATAAAAGTGTTGTGAATGGTTGTATCATTTATTCCTCGGCTTGGGCTCCTTGCCGCGGCGGCTGCGCTTGGGCCACGGCATGCCGCGGTGCACCATGTTGACGTGCACGCGCACGCACGAGCTCGTCGTGAACACGCGCCCGCAGATGCTGCAGGGGAAGCTCGCGCGGAGCCCTAAGTGGACCTGGGTTTATGTCTGTTTATAACATTTTAACCTGGATTTGAATCTGTCAGATACAGAGATCTTTATTTGCATCTAATGTATATAAAAATAGTATAGATTTTTAACTTACATGGTCATTTGCCATATTAGTTTGATTTAAAACGGAATATTTACAATGTAACTAAAACTCGTAGCAATTTAGTTACTCCGTAGATGTTATATGACATTTTGTAACACTAATGTGGGAGCACCATAACAATGTCGGCCTATATGAATTCAATGATAGCTGTCATTTGAATACATTACCTGTCAAAGGTGACATTATTGACAAATAAGTAATTGATCGAAGTTAAAACATTCATCAAGCCTGTTTAAGGGTTAAAGTGCTCGGTTGCTATGAAATCTTTCCTGACAATGGCAGTATGGCTTAGTGCTTTCGCCTGTCCACAAGGACTAAAATTAAAAGTCCAATGCATTATCTGTCAACAATGTCAGTATCACTTTTTGACACATGTTGTATTGAATCGACAGCTGTCAGAATTGACTTTTGACTTCATAGTGATAGCGGCCGAGCGCTGTAATTAATAATACAAAAACACACTAAAAGTGTTAGTAACTTAGGTAACAGTCTCGTGAAGTTGCCCTAAAAAGGTTAGCAATAAAAGTATTGTGAAGGGTTGTATCATTTATTCCTCGGCTTGGGCTCCTTGCCGCGGCGGCTGCGCTTGGGCCACGGCATGCCGCGGTGCACCATGTTGACGTGCACGCGCACGCACGAGCTCGTCGTGAACACGCGCCCGCAGATGCTGCAGGGGAAGCTCGCGCGGAGCCCTAAGTGGACCTGGGTTTATGTCTGTTTATAAGAATTTAACCTGGATTTGAATCTGTCAGATACAGAGATGTTTATTTGCATCTAATGTATATAAAAATAGTGTAGATTTTAAACTTTCATGGTCATTTGTCATATTAGTTTGATTTAAAACGGAATATTTACAATGTAACTAAAACTCGTAGCAATTTAGTTACTCCGTAGATGATGTCATCATAACAATGTCGGCCGCTATGAATTCAATGATAGCTGTCATTTCAATATGTGTCACCACTTATGACAAGGCAGTATGGCTTAGTGCTTTCACCTGTCCTCGAGGACTAATATTAAAAAAAAAATATTATGTGTCAAAAGTGACATTATTGACAGATAATTGATCGAGGATTGACTTCGTAGCGTTAGAAGCACATTAATATAATATAAAACACACAAAAGTGTTAGTAACTTAGGTAACAGTCTCGTGAAGTTACCCTAAAAAGGTTAGCAATAAAAGTGTTGTGAATGGTTGTATCATTTATTCCTCGGCTTGGGCTCCTTGCCGCGGCGGCTGCGCTTGGGCCACGGCATGCCGCGGTGCACCATGTTGACGTGCACGCGCACGCACGAGCTCGTCGTGAACACGCGCCCGCAGATGCTGCAGGGGAAGCTCGCGCGGAGCCCTAAGTGGACCTGGGTTTATGTCTGTTTATAACATTTTAACCTGGATTGGAATCTGTCAGATACAGAGATCTTTATTTGCATCTAATGTATATAAAAATAGTGTAGATTTTAAACTTACATGCTCATTTGCATTAGTCTGATTTAAAACGGAATATTTACAATGTAACTAAAACTCGTAGCAATTTTGTTACTCCGTAGATGATGTCATTCATATGACATTTTGTAACACTAATGCGGGACAGTCGAAGACAAAATAAGGGGTATACAAAAACGTTCAAAAATATGTCCCAGTGCACTCTAATTCTGTGTAATAAGAACGTCGTAACATATTTATGAACGGATTCTTTCGATACTTATTTTTGCATTTGACTGGACCACCATAACAATGTCGGCCGCTATGAATTCATTGATAGCTGTAATGTGTCACCACTTATGACTAGGCAGTATGGCTTAGTGCTTTCGCCCGTCCACAAGGACTAAAAAAAAAACATTATGCGTCAAGTGTCTAAAGTGACATTATTGCTTGACAGATAATTGATCGAGGATTGATTCGTAGCGTTAGAAGCACATTAATATAATATAAAACACACAAAAGTGTTAGGAACCTAACAGTATTGTGAGTTTGCCCTAAAAAGGTTAGCAATAAAAGTGTTGTGAAGGGTTGTATCATTTATTCCTCGGCTTGGGCTCCTTGCCGCGGCGGCTGCGCTTGGGCCACGGCATGCCGCGGTGCACCATGTTGACGTGCACGCGCACGCACGAGCTCGTCGTGAACACGCGCCCGCAGATGCTGCAGGGGAAGCTCGCGCGGAGCCCTAAGTGGACCTGGGGAAGTTTTATTGTTTTAAAATTTTCAAACGACTGCTCCGCAAGCATCTTCTTGCAGACGAATTGAAATAGTTTCCTCCGTCAATTACTTTCTGATATTGAATATTAAAATAAAATATGTATTCGTTTATTTAATTATTATATAAGTAGTAGTATGTAATTGTAGGTATTGTTATAGTCATTTGGTATTACTATATCTTTAATAATTATTCGAGTTGAGCACCAACTAAAATGTCTCTGTTTGGCCCAATGGTTGACTGGTAGAGAATGCCTTTTAGCATTAAGTCCGCCATTTGTACAATTTTCTGTGTTTTGTGCAATAAAGTTTAAATAAATAAATAAAATTGACTGACATTGCGAATAATGCAGTAATACCCCGCTTTACTCTGGCCGTGTGGTGACGGCAGAAAGAATACATTTGTCACCACCCCAACTCCTCCTGCGGGTGTCGTAAGAGTCGACTAAGGGATTGAAGTGTCACTGACCATATTTGATTAAAAATTGATGATGGGCAGCAGCGTCATTATAGTGGACACATTACTGCGATCGCCAATCCGCTTGCCCAGCGTGGCGATTATGGGCATTTACCTCCTAATGCGTCTATACGCATAGTTAATAGGAGAGGCCTACGTCCAGCGGTGGACTATCATAGGTTGATGATGATGACCCCGCTTAACCTCCTGCCGCCCAGACAGTAATATTTGGATTGACATTGTAGGAAATAGAGTAAAATTTGTTTTGTTTCAGGAGATCTTTTTATAGGTCTCTGAGCGGCTAGAGGTTAACACGGATTCGCTGTAACGTGGTTTTTTAATTTATGCAATTAGTAGCTAAATGGAGCATTCCATAAAAACGTCACGTACGATGCAGCCATTTCAATACTTTTGAGAAATAAAATGAGGTAACTGAGTATGGTCATAATAATATAAAGGCTTTAAGGTGGACAGTGTTTCTTAGCAGCCAACATATTTTATTAGGGTAGCTACCATAGCGTCACGTACGGACAAAAAGTAGACGTTTTCATGGAATGCTCCAAATAGTAGTTAGTACACGAAGAAATTACTAAGATGTAGATTGCAGTAATTTTTGTACAGAACTTCTATTTAATAAATTGAAAAGAACTTAAAATAGTAGGTCATTTGGCAGTACTCAAACGTGACGTCACTTTTGAGTATCACTACATAGTATAAAATAAAGTAACTTTTTCTGTCCCTATGTCCCTTTGTACGCTTAAATCTAAAAAAATAATTCTAGAAAAGTACCTCAAAAAGCGTCAATTTTTAGTTCCCCTGTGCCTATAACCAGTAACCACGCAAATACAATGACAAAAAAATGGCTTAATGATTGATGCCTGTGCCATAATTTACGTGGAATGGAAATTAAAAAAGGGACACTGGCCGCCTAGGCCTACAAGAGTTGTATGAAATTCTATTAACAACCTCTTTTCTTAGCCTCACTTAAAACATTATAATTCACAGCCTCCTTATTTATGAGGAAAATAAGTGAAATTTTTGAGAAGAATATTTTATACAAGTACATATTAAACGAAAAAAGGTTATTAAAACGTCGAAACCAAAAAAATATATTTATATTGTGGTGTGCTTGACGTTAGAAATGCTGAATGCAAGCAGGCAGTTGTTGCATGGGTAGGGTTTCTCTCCAGTGTGCGACGTGTTTCACAGACAATGCTACTATATCTACTTACCGCCTAGTGGTGCCGCTTGAAGTAGGAGTTGAATTGCACTGGTACAGCTTCTCTGTGGCGAATGTATCACTCATAGACATTGGTTAGCGTACTTACCGTTATGTGGTGCCGCTTTAAGTAGGATTAAGGCTGAAGGCGTACACGCAATTGTTGCACAGGTACAGTTTCTCCCACGTGTGCAACTAACTACTCAGACAATGCCATATTTACTCACCGCCTTGTGGTGCCGCTTGAAGTTGGAGTTGAGACTGAACGCGAGCGGGCAGTCAGGGCACTGGTACGGTTTCTCTCCAGTATGGGATCGCATATGCCACTGTACAATAATATAGATTAATAATGGTATAGAATCGAGAACTTGGAATTGCATTTGTGGTAGTGTTATTAAAAAACCAAATGCCTTTGCAATTAGGTTAACTATTAGTCAAATGTCATGACGTTAGGTCGTATACAGTTAATTATTATTTTTGTTGATTGTTTCGAGCGGTCATTTTTTTCAGTATTTACAGCAAAATATTTTTTCTACCGATATCTTGCTGATTCAAAAGCTATTAATTTCCCATAAAATCCGAATAATTTTATACTTCAGACCCGACAATAATTCATAAGCATGTGAAGTTGTAATTTTTTAATTTCATTAGTATGAACATCGCGTGGGCATGACTGCCAAAAGCTGCCACAGCTGCCTCAGTTGTCCGAACTGTTCGAAAGTAACGGTTAATTAAAAAGGAATAGCTTAATAATCAGTCACTTATTAGTTGGAGACAAATGTCGACTTAAATGCTGGAAAAAATATAGCAAAAAAAGTATATTTGGTATCAAAATCGTGCTGCGAACATAAAGGACTATGTGTCAAAATGGACCAAAACCCAACAGAGCTGGGAGTAGTGGGGTGCGCCAAAGTATTTATAAAATTGCAACTTAGATTATTGGAACTCCGAAAATTTTTCTTATACAATTTAACTTCATAATGATCGGTATTTAGAATAATTTTTGTTCATAATCATCATCACATAGAATTATTTATGTTCATAATATTGTTTTTCATACATATTTTTAGTACTAACTTTTATGTTTATATAATTTTTCACTATACTTATTTTATGCTATATATTCTAATGTTATAGGTATTTATTTTTATCTGTACTGGTTTTATGTATGAATTATTTTTGTTTAATTAAATATAAATCGTACTATTACTGTAAACTAGCTACCTGCACAAATCAGGTTGTGGCAGAGTAGGTACTGTACCAAACGGGTTCCCTCTAAACTTTTTTTGTCCGAAACGCTTAGGACATAACAGACTTGGTATAATCTATTTTGGCATCAACTTAATGAGACAGAAACATCACTTGGCTTAAATAACAATATTTCGAATATTATTTTGTCCGAAACTATCTTGGCATATCAT
Organism: Thaumatotibia leucotreta; assembly: GCA_025490895.1. Lineage (NCBI taxonomy): Eukaryota > Metazoa > Arthropoda > Insecta > Lepidoptera > Tortricidae > Thaumatotibia > Thaumatotibia leucotreta. Next base: position 56,120 of record JALPQI010001275.1, on the reverse strand, counting down.
TAATTACGCCGAGTGTTATAAGACAGAAATTAGATTTGCATTTTTTTTTGGGCATGTAGCCACATTTTCGAAACTTGCCTTTTTCGTCAGGCAGAATTTGTTGCGAGGGTGAAAATTTTCTGCAGTGAGCGAGCGAAGCGAGCGAACAAAACCTTCCGGGGCAGATCCAACTCGGATAGGTTAGGTTAGAAGACTAAGGCGGGAGCTTTGCTCCCGCCTTAGTCTTCGAGGTTTTTTTTTTTTTAGCAACCTAGAAAGTACTCAGCTCAGTAACACAGTAAGTAACGTATAGAATATTACTACTACACGGTAAAAACAGGTCACTTCAACTAAAACTAATTTCTTCAATGCTAAGCAAATATTTTTAATCTAAGAATATGATCGTCTCCCTATAGCCGTAAAAAAATATTTTCTTAAAAACAGATTAATTTACTCTCAGTATTTGCTTTTTATACCAAGATAGTATAACTTGAATACAAATAATCAAAATAAGAATGCTTTATCTAATTGCTTTAAAATTAGTTTACTTTACTTCAAGAATCACAATTACTTCAAATAAGAAAACATGAAATCAAACTAAAACAATGTCACAACAATAAAGAATTTGTATCTTGCAAACAGAAAATTTTCTTGAATTAAACATTTTATGACATTTTGTTATAAGACAAATCAGTGATCTTGGGCATAACGCCCATATATCTTATAATAAGCATTTTACTCTTGAAACCAGAATATAATTGAAGACAAATGAATTTTTCAACTGAGAAATGCTACAGTCAGACTGGTACAAATATATTTTAAGATAATACGTTTTTGATTTGATTCCAGTAAATATGCTAAGAATATATGTTTTCTCAAACAAAGATATCCTTTTTATCTGTGTACCTCGATTATATTGAGAGATTGTAATTATTCCTTCTCTGTTATGCTAAAACAAACTATGCCGATACTTTTTATGCACATCCAGATTATGCCTCATCATAAATTCATAGGAGCATCGAAATTATGCTCGAATAATATTCGAACAACTCGAAATCTGCCACAAAGAAATATGCTAAAGTTGAGTATGTCACAACAGTTTCTGCACAAAGCCCATTATGACTACATAGTTTATGTTATTCATTAAAGAATTATACCACAACAGAGTGAACCTAATGGGAAAATGTTTATAAATAAACAATTTATTTCAAATAACTTTATGAGTATAGATTAATCTAGTTGACGACTTTAGGAGGATAACATTTCGAAATAAAAATCGTTATGAACATTGTAGGTAGAAGTATAATTTTTAGTAAGAAAAAAAGTATGAGAAACATTTTTCGGAGTAATGATGATTATGAGTAAAAAACGGTATTAGTAAAAATATTCGAAGAAAAAATTGTATAAGTGCCAATATGGACCCGGAGTAGTGTCATTAAAAAGGTCTGCTTAAGTGCTTTATTTCATTCTATAGCTGCAAAGTTGAATTCCATTGGATAATTTTGTATGAGTAAGGCGTTCTGCGGGTACTCTCTAAGTAAATCACCATCGTCCAGAACTCCAGACATCATTCATCATACTATTTACTCTGACTAAAATACAAATATCTCCGTTTTGCAATGGGTTCGAACAAAGTGCCTATATAAACATTATTTAGTAATAAGACCTGATGTACACACAAGCAATTAATTAAATGAAATGAAATGAAATAATGAAATATATGTAAATACCTATTTAACACAGATCAGTATAGATAGCTAACGGTCGCATGGAACATGTCGCAGCGTTATGGCCGATAGGCCTTTATAGTGTGACAGATGCGCGCCCTATGAGCCAGTCGCAACTTACCCGCGACTGCAGGATGAGCTCGGACATATCCGCAAAATGCCGAATTGTGCCGTTATTTCTTGTAAAAATAGGAGTGTAAATAAACATTTCAAGGACTATTGAGTCACGTACCACATGAAAGTATTCATTTTTTTAGTTATTAGTTGACAAAACCAAGTATTTTTACAAATAATATATAACAACAAACCGCTGACATAAATGTCATAATGATTTTACTTGGGCGTACCAATTGGTTGAACTATTCAGTGACAAATTGTATGTGCGTTTTACATTGACGGCTTAGAATAGCAAGCAAGTTGCAATTTGGTAAGTGACCGTGCAATGTATCCAATTGCTAGCGATATTCACAACCGTCCTGTCATTTCTTGGTACGGCCACTGCGAGCAGGCCGCGAACTAGAGGTACGACTGACCGTGCCGATGGCAAAAGGGTCGATAAATTGTTGATGTATTTGATTATATTCAATTTTTCTTTCATATTTTGACCTTTGTATCAATATCTTATCTTCATAAAGGTAAAACAATATATATAGATTATATCGCGTATTATATTATTTTGAGCCTTTTACAATGAACGTTGTCAAAAGTTGAAATTGTTTTATTTAAATATGTGACCATCGCGGAAACGGCTGATAACATTATATTTATTAAGGGTACAACCGTCTAAATAATTATTTGTTCATGTGATTCCCAGCCACAATTAAGATAATGTCGTTAATAAATTGCTTTGTTCATTTTCAAATATATGTTTATAATTGACATTCTGTAGTTTAGTATTTACAAACCAGATCCGACACGAAAGTAAGAAAAAAGTTTTCTAATTTATTATTAAACGACATAAAATAAAAACAAACATTATAAGGACTTAACTTAACTACCTATAAATAAAAAAATTGGCCTAAATCGCCATCAGTGGGCAAGGTACCCAGAAGGCTGGCCGCATTCCCCCGTTGTATAGCTATACTTAAACGCTGTGCAAGGTACTGGCCAGCCCTCTGATCGCCTGAGGTCTCTCTTAGGCGAGCCGCTAGATCTTTAAAAAGTCCATGTGCACTTGGCCCCCATGGCCCCAAGGTCTCCACACCAAATGCCGCAAATATGTAGCTGGTTCCTAAAGCAGCATATTTGCGGCGCTTGAGACTTTCGGCTAATGATGCCGCGGCGCCAGCAGCAACGCCGGTGACCGAAACATGGGACGGCGCCAGAGTGTCAACGCAGGTGGCGTCCCAAACTAGCGGCCGGCCCATGCTCCAGGGCACCAGCGTCATTTCGTCAGGCCTCTTGCCGTCGTCCCTGGCCAGACCGTTGGGCTCTAGGACGGCCGGTATTTTCGCGCTAACAAGGGCGCGACGGATAACATAATTTTTATAAAGATTAGATACATCGTCCAATGCGATATTTTAATCTGTATTTATTTCTTATTAAATGATAGATCGATTTTAATGTTTTTCTTAATAATCCGGCCTTATCAAATATCTATGGATAATAATTTATCGACGTAGCCTCCTCTCTAGTGCCGCATCACATGGTAGCGCTTTAGCCAATCACAGCGTGGCAAAGGCCCGACCTCGGAGACACCGAGACTCATTACAATTTCGCTTCGTTACAAATCTCTCTCTTTCATATATCTATGCTATTTAATGACACCACTTTCAGCTTGGTTTTTGGTCCACTCTCCATTCAAATCTGCCCATAGTCCTTTTTGAGCGGTACTGTCTGCGACCATATATAACATGGACGTCTAACGCCAGCTCAAAAATGCCCCCAAGAACAATAATTGTTCAATTGTACCAATATGGGTAGGACATAGCGCTTTTCTTAACACCGCGCACATTTCGGCGCAACATCTTTGACAAATGTTGATAGAATATAGCCAATCAAAACTTTGATGGACCAATCACAACTGAAATGGCGGAAATGGAAATATTTAAATGGCGGTTTAAGTTTTTATAGGTTGATATTGACATTCATTACATTACCGTGATGCATTGAAGAGGGGGTGATACTTGTTAACTAAAATTCAGAACCGTTTTTGAAAGGCATTTTAGTATGGCGTGCGGCTTCCATGTTTTATTTGTTCGTAGGGTACTGTAAATAAATGCTTACATCTCTCATATGTTTAGCGGCGAATTTCTTCTTGCACTCGGAACACTCGAAGGGCTTCTCATTCATTCCCTTGTGGTCCCTCTGGTGGTAGCGCAGTCCCTGCCGACTCTGCAATAAATATTATATTACAGTACTAGGACTGAAAAAATGCACCAGTTGTTTGCGGCTCGAACCGAAGGGTCATATACACTACCTATACGAAGTGTAATCGATAAGTGTATACAGACCATAATTCCGTAAATATGAGAGATCAGAAAACTTTTAATTGATATCGAAAGTACGTTACCCAACGAGTAAAATTACATTAATAACTTTTTCTAAATAGATGAAGTAATATTAAAAAATACTAACTTAAAACGCTCCCATACGTTTAGTATGACGACTTACAGCTTTAAAGAAAGTCGGCTGTCGTAAGAGGTAAAACTGTTAGAGATTCGTTATTTGTACGAATACATTGTAATAAAATAATAATACTACCGATTATGAAATAATTAATCTAACATTTATTCTTAAATAAAAAAATATTCATATTAAACTAATCTTTTAATGAACGGTTACATACTAAATATATGGAAGGGTTTGAAGTTAATATTTGAGATATTTCTGCTTTTATGTCAAAAAGGATATTAATGTAATTTTACTCGTTGAGTAACGTACTTTCGATATCAGTTAGAAGTTTTCTGGTATCTGCTATATCGTCGGTTGACAACCAAAACTCACTAAGTAACAAATACCTACTTGAAATAGAGATCGTATCTCAGTTCTGATTCAATACTGACATAAGAGGTTGCTAAGAGTAGTGACAGTTTTTATAGTGAGTTTTGGTTGTCAGCCGACGATATTTACGGAATTATGGCCCGGCAACACTTAACGATTACACCCTGTATATCATTGATCATATACCGTGAGCACTCGACCGCACTTCTCGCACACGTAGTGCCCATTATTGGGCCGCACGATGCGACGCCCGGCCGCGCTGAACCGCTGTCAGAGATGTTTCCTCTGGTGGTGAAGCTGGGCCGCGGAGTGGAATGTTAGAGTATAACGCATCTTTACTTATATATCATTGATCACATACCGTGAGCACGCGCCCGCACTGCTCGCACACGTAGTGCCCATTATTGGGCCGCGCGATGCGACGCCCGGCCGCGCTGAACCGCTGTCCGAGATCCTCCGGTGGTGAAGCTAGGCCGCGGAGTGGAATGTTAGAGTATAACGCATCTTTACTTATATATCATTGATCACATACTGCTCGCACACGTAGTGCCCATTATTGGGCCGCGCGATGCGACGCCCGGCCGCGCTGAACCGCTGTCCGAGATCCTCCGGTGGTGAAGCTAGGCCGCGGAGTGGAATGTTAGAGTATAACGCATCTTTACTTACAGTACCGGCCAATAATATATCACATACAGGTTTTTTTCAGTAGATTTATTTTTATTTTTGTAAGTGTTTTTCACACTTTCCACCTCATGACTACAGATAGTCTAGGCATAGGCCTTTACACTAGCGATGAAAAAACTGGTCATCATGTAGTGATTTTTTCATAAAGAGATTTTGCGTAAGGCATGGATTTCTTAGTAAAATTCTTTTTTTTACTACAGTTATTTTAGCAATATGCTGTGTCTCCAATTGCAATTCACAATACTTAATTGCAGTATTCATCATTAAACTGTGCAAAAGTACCAAAATAATATGCTATTGATAAGCTGAAAATGGATGTATGTCACAGCACTATTCATTTCGAAATATGGTCACATCACTAATGTCAGAAGGAGAAGCGGCCATCTTGCTTGGGATCGCAGTCGGTACTCGATGGCTCGGTCGATAACATAGTTAATATTTGTGCCGGTTGATTCTTGACGATTTTTCCAAAGTAAGTGTTAATAGTAGGTCAATAGTTCTCAGAAGTGAGATGAATCTAAATATTTGAATAACAAACATTTATTTGTGCTTGGTGTTGCGAAATACGTGTTACTAAGCGACGGTTGTTATTGCCCTATAAGGATGCTTTTAATTGTAATTTCAGCGAAAAGGGACGCTTATTGTTACTAACACGCTAACATGATTAAATTCTAAGTGTACGTATTAACAAATGGTTATTTTAAGTGTTTGAAACGAATACTTCATGATTTCTTGTGGAAGTCGCATGCCACCATTTTTGTTTGTTTTGTTTTGTGTGTGTTCGCTTGTTATGTGGCGATATTGCTGATATTCCTGTTTGAGAAGGAAAACTACAAACTGTGCATTAATTCGGGTGAGCTTGCTCTATTTCATTTTAATTATTCGGTGCATATTGTTTCATAAAATAACCGAATTGAACTTATGAACTCCGTTTGACAGCGAACTTTCCTTGTGCTTTTGTTTTATTTGAAATGTCAAATGATAGTTTCTGAAGGCAAGAACTAAATTGACTTATGCTGGTTGGACTATTAATGCTCTAGTATTACCTTCGCTGATTGTTCTACGAGTATAAACTTTTCGTATTACCTATTGTTCATTGATATTCCCGGTTTGTGAAACTTTCTACAATGGGTCGTCATCATCATCGTAAGAGAACCCGTTCTAGAAGCAGGTCTCGTTCTGAAAGCAGAAGCCGTGGCTCCAAACGTAGCTACTCTGATGAGATGAAAAGGAGAGATGACTGTATTGATGCATTAGAAAAGATAATAAGAGAGCTCCTTAAAAAGAAACAAGATAATTTGTCTAATGTGTCAGAATGTGTGGGTGGAGTTAGCTCAACTCCAGTACAAGAGAGTAATACGTCTAATTTTAGTGCATCAACCAGTGGAGTAGTGCGTTATGTTGGGCGAAATGATTTTGTGCCTGAATTCAACCCTCAAACCTCACCTGTGTCCATACAGCACTGGATACGGAACTTAGAAAGCACAGCTAAGATGCATGGGTGGGATGAGCGTACTCTAATCTGTAATTGCACTGCCAAGTTACAAGGTTATGCTAAGGACTGGTATACATGTCAGCAATCATATGATTTGAAGTGGGAAGACTGGAAGGAAAAATTGATTAAAGCATTTCCATTCACCAAAAACAAACTGTCACAGATAAGGGAACTGGTAAATAGAGAACGGGCTGCGGATGAAGATGTAATAAAATTTTACTATGAGAAATTAGGAATCGGTATGTCATGCAACCTCTCTGATGATGTTATTGCTGAGGCTATTATAGGCACCCTCGGGGACAGGCTCATGGAGATGGGGGCCGTATCTGCAGCATGTCAGGATACTACTTCATTACTTAAATATTTAGCAAGTACTAAAACATCAACAGTAACCGCCAATACCACAGAAAGTAATAATGTCAATCAGAAGGTGACAAATAAACAGAGGCAACCTCGAACTACAGAGTGTTACAGATGTGGAAAACTTGGCCATAAGGCAATATTTTGTGGGAGGATAAGAAAAAAAACCACATGTCAGGTGTAACTTCTGCGATCGAATGGGACATATTGAAGCTGATTGTTATAAAAAGAAAAACCAAAATAAACACTGTACTTTCTGCAATTTAAATGGTCACACTAAAGAAGACTGTCGTAGAATGAAGAAAGGTGGCCAACAAGAAAAGTTGGTGAAGATGCTGGGGATAAACAATGATCGTTGTGATGCTAAATACTATAAGGATGTCTGCATAAACGGAGTGACAACTAAAGCATTTGTTGATTTTGGCAGTTCTTGTAACACCATAAAAATAAAGTTATGTGAGCAGTTACAGCTGCCTTACATGGCTAGAGATTCTGTAATTATTAAAGGCTATGGAGATGCCCTAACCATTCCTTTCGGAAAAGTTTCTGCTCTATTGACGATAGATGGTGTTGAAAAACATAGCATATTTTATGTTGTACCCAATGAAGTCCAAGACTGTGAAGTCCTTATTGGTCAACCATTCACTGAAGACCCTGATATTGTTGTGATGAAGACTGCTACCCAACTTAATATTTTTAATGGAGAATTGGCTCTCGGTCTGTCTGAGCTGTGTGAAAATTTTGAAAAGGTGCAACTGTACCCTAGCGAAAATTTGGAACTTCAACCGGGAATAAATAAAGTTGAGGTCAGAGCTAACCCTGTTGTAACTGGGGTGATTAAGCTTAACCACAGTGAACAAAGAAAACCATTATCTGAGAAAGATGTTGTTAGCGCAGAGGTGAAGAGTGTTGAGGGCAGCGCCATCATAAGAGTAGTTAATAAAACCAATAATATAATACAATTAAATAATGAAAATTGCATTGCTCGCGCAACATTGGTGGATAAGGAAGTAAATAAATTGGTACCCAAGGAAATTCACGAAAATGGACTGAATAAGCTCCTTAAGGAATATGACCACTGTTTTTCTGGCAACGGGATAGAATTAGGAAATTGTGATGTGGAAATGGAAATTAAATTGACAAGTGATAAGGTGGTTAACTATAAGCCATATAGGATGTCATATCATGAAAGGGAGATTGTGAGGCAGACAGTGCAAGAGCTACTAGCATCTGGAATCATTGAGGATTCAAAGTCACCATATGCTAGTCCAGTATTGCTAGTGAAGAAAAAGGATGGAGGGTATCGAATGTGCATAGACTATCGGGCACTAAACAAAATTACAGAAAAGGAACGGTACCCCTTGCCAGTAATACAAGACATTTTAGATCGTTTAGCGAATATGTCTGTTTTCTGCTGCCTAGATCTAGCAAATGGCTATCACCAGATTAAAATTGCTGAATCCTCAAGACCATTCACTGCCTTTGTGACCCCTGATGGGCATTACCAATACAAAATGATGAGTTTTGGTTTGTGCAATGCTCCTGCAGTATTCCAACGTGCCATGCATACTATTCTAGCCCCAGTCCTACATCAATGTGCTGAAGTTTATATTGATGATGTAATTGTGTGGGGAAGAGATAATGCTGAATGCCTTGATAATTTGAAAAAGGTCTTTGAGTTGATTGCAGCTGCAGGCCTGAAGTTAAAAAGAAGCAAATGCTCGTTCTTAACAGGATCAGTCGAATATTTGGGCCACGAGATAGCCAAAGGAGAGATCCGTCCATCTGCATGTAAAGTGGCTGCTGTGGCAAATTATAAAACACCTACAAACGTACATGAGCTACGCCAATTTTTGGGTTTGGCCAGCTATTTCCGCAAGTTTATAAGGGACTTTGCTACTATAGCGCGTCCACTTACTCAGCTTACGAAGAAGACTATCGAATGGTGTTGGGGTCCGCAGCAGGAGCAAGCTGCAGAAACATTAAAAACAAAGCTTACGTCAGACCCTGTTCTAGCTATTTACTGCCCTGATAAAGAGACACAGATACACACTGACGCCTCCAAAGCTGGCTTGGGAGGAGTGCTTTTGCAGCGTCAGGAGTCTGGAGGACTGAAACCTGTTGCCTATGCCAGTAGACAGACAACATCTCCGGAAGAAAAATATCACAGTTTCGAACTTGAAGCGTTAGCAGTGGTGTTTAGCATTAGGAAGTTTTCCATCTACGTGACTGGGATCAAGTTTCTTGTTGTGACCGATTGCTCTGCTCTAAGACTAGCGTGGTCTAAGAGAGATTTGTCTCCTCGTATTGCAAGGTGGTGGCTTGATTTACAGGAATACAATTTTGAAGTTGAGCATAGACCAGGAACATCCATGGCACATGTCGATGCTCTCAGCCGGAACCCAGAGGTGGTGAAACATATAGAAGAGAAGGAGTTAATTGATACTCTGCAGGAAGCTGATGAAGGAGTCCAATCAATTAAATTAAATTTGAAACTTGAACAGGAAGCAGGAAAAGGCAAAAGGCATGGATTGACAAAAGACTATAAGGTAGTCAATGATCGACTGTGCAGAATTGTTAATGGTGCCAGCAAACCAGTGCTACCCAAAAGTGCTAGGTGGCATATCATGAAAACTTATCATGACGATAATGGGCATCTTGGATTCGAAAAGTGCTTTCAGGCCATAAAAGCGAAATACTGGTTTCCTAAGATGAGGCGTTTCGCGGAGAAATACATAAGCAGCTGTATAGGATGCCAGTTTACCAAGAAGCCTACTGGTAAACAACCAGGACTCCTCCACCCAATACCGAGAGTCGCGATTCCATTCCACACAATACATGTGGATCATCTAGGTCCGTTCACTAAAAGCAATGGTAAAACGTACATATTTGCTATAATTGATGGATTTACAAAATATGTGTGGTTAGAAGCAGTGCCATCTGCAAATGCGCGAGGTGCGATCAGCTCGCTAGGAAAACTTAAGCAAGCTTTTGGTTATCCTGCGCAAATAGTGAGCGACCGGGGCACAGCCTTTACGGGTCGCGAGTTTCAGGATTATTGCATTAAAAACGGCATAAAACATATTCTTAATGCCGTGGCGTCACCACGAGCTAACGGACAGGTAGAGCGTCTTAACCGTACCGTCCTTGCTTCTTTAACCGCTCACATGGGTGAAAATCAGAAGGGTTGGGATGCTTATCTATCCGATGTTCAACTAGGCATTAATTCCACTATCTGTCAAGGGACGGGCAAATCCCCATTGGAACTGCTCTGTGCATTTAAGCCGCGTTTAGCGAGAGACTTGCAAGGACCTTCCCTCTCAACTGATACTATAGAGGTTCTGAGAGGAGATGCCTCTAACAAAATAGCTGAAAATGCAAGACGTATGGAGTCCCGATTTAACAAGAGTCGCCGTGTTGCAAAACCCTTTGGTGTCGGAGATATGGTTATGGTAGAGCGCAGAATCTTGCGTCCTGGCTTAACCAGTGGGAAATTGGTACCTCGTTATGGGGGGCCATATAAAGTCACTGCGGTGTTGCCCCATGACAGATATGAAGTCCGCTCTATAACCAAAGGCAAGAGGAGTTACAAAAATATTATTGCCCGTGATAAGATGAAGCAATTTCGGGTAAGGCAACACAGTTCGTCAGAAGATGGTGACGAAAGCGATTCAGAACCTCATTAAATATGTCTCCAATTTGATCGCTTAACGAGCTCACATATCCGCCTCCAAGGACCCACATAATGCTCAATGAGCTCACCTGAACGCCTTAAAGGGCTCACATAATGCTTTACGAGCTCACATAATGCTTAACGAGCTTGCTTGATCGCCTTAAAAGGGCTCACATAAGGTCTGAGGAGCTGACATAATGCTTAACGAGCTTATACAATGCTTAACGAGCTTGCTTGATCGCCTTAAAAGGGCTCACATAACGCTTAACGAGCCTAGTCCACGCCTTATGAGATTTTATTTTATTTTATTTGAGTCTATATTAATTCGCATAATTTATTACGCATACTTCAAATTGGCATAGCGTTGTTAAGCATACTATTTAAGTGGCATAAGCATAATTTCGCATAAACGATTACGCATAATGTGTTTACGTATAACGTAAACTACCATAACGATGATTTGGAATAATTAGGATGAGCATAATACTAATTGGTATACTTAATGAAAGGTATAAAATATAATAGATAAAATAATAATGACAAATCATAGGTTGCGTAGCGAAACCGATACTATATACCTAATATTTTTGCCAAGTTACTGTCGATTAGTACGTATTAATAATATTATTATATACTATATATTGCTTCCAATTTAAAACTAGTTTACACTTTTTTTTTACTTGTGCGTTGTGCGTAGGTATAACAGTTAATGTTTAGGTCTTGACATATTTTATTGACTGACATAATGTATACCTACTTATATTTTTGTAGTAAATATTGATTATTTTATTTATTACACACATGTTCACCCTAGCAATTTAAAATGTGCATAAATACGGCGTGTGTATTTTATAAGGGAGAAGTTATCGTTTTGTGATCGTAGAAATCATGGTTTAGGTAAATAGGTTCCCTAGATCCTATTTTAAGCATCATTAAAATACACGGTGGAATTTAATCGGTGAACAGGAATCCATTTTTCTAATTCAGTAATCGATGGCGGTCACGTTTATGTAGTACTTAAGTGGAACCAAGTTTTTTTTAGCATAATTTTTTTTATGTTGAAATTATAATTTATTGTCACCCTACTAATGGTTTAGTCTGAAAAGTCTAATACCTCTTTTCAAACTATCAGCCATAGAAACTTAAAACATAAATGAGCAATAACCACTCATTAATTTTTGCGATAGACTCTATTCCTATGTAAAATAAGAGCGATGCATGGCTGATAGTTTGAAAAGAGGTATTAAACTTTTCAGACTAAACCATTAGTAGGGTGACAATAAGTTTTAATTAAAGTTTAATTTCAACATAAAAAATTGTTATTCTAAAAAAAAAACTTGGTTCCACTTAAGTACTACATAAACGTGACCGCCATCGATTACTGAATTAGAAAAATGGGTTCCTGTTCACCGATTAAATTCCACCGTGTATACGCCAGTATTAAATACCTAGGTACACACTCTGTACTGTGCGCCTCATGCGCCTACCAAGATGTGATTTCTTTACTAATAAAATTGATTATTAAGTACCTAATATTTTATTTAATTGATTGTATCGTTCATTAGGATGTGTAGGAGATATCGACGAAAACTAGGCTTCAACTTCGCTTCGTCGCTCCTGCTTATTAGTCTTTTGAACTTAACCTTACTGTCTTGGTTTTACCCTGATCTGCCTCATTCGCTTGATTTCTAAGTTTATGCTAATCCATATTAGGACGAATAAAGTTATATTTAATAATGTTATGCATATTTCAATTATGCATAATCAGTAATATGCGTATTAAGCATTATGGGATTTTATTATTTTGCCTATTCAATATTATGCTTAATTATTTATGCCAAATCCGTTATGCGAATTCATATTAGGACTATTAAAATTAGGCATATTAAAGGGGACCCATTTTATTTATTAAGGTTCACCAACAATTGTTAACATCAATGCATTTGTAACTTACTTGCTAATACATTCAAGGAACGGTGTCACAATCACTTACAGGTGAACACTGCATGCAAAACAATTTTGTATAAACAGATAAGTGTTCATCTTAAATTAAAAAAATAAAAAATCCAAACTACTTTAACCACTCAATTGCCTCTGGTAACTCTGGTTACCATTACCAGCTGTCACTCTTACTTTACATAGTAATAAAATAAAGCTCAACCAAAATTTCGAAGCAATTGAGTGGATAAATATATATTCTCTGCAGATATATTATGATTGATATATGTATGATGTGTTAATTCTTCGTGAAAGTACAAAAAATTATATAAAATTCAATATTGAGTAACAAAGGTTCATTGATGTTTGATACATTTCTTAACAGATATTTTAAATTTACTCAGTGAATCATAATGAATATCGGCTACGTCACTGCAACCATTGGCAATTTTACAGAACCTGCATATGGGGGAGTTGGTGCCTGATACAGTTCTTCTTAGTGGAGCATAGAGGGGTGTAATAGGATTCCGGGGAAAGCGAGAAGGAGCGCGGAAGCTTAACAATGCTAACAGTTGCGGGCAGTCAATTTTGTGGTTGGTCAGTTTGTGTAAGAATGTTGCATCTAGGATCGTCCGTCGTGTTTCCAATGAATCCATTTTAAAGTACTGTAACTTCCTCAGGTAGGATACAGACCTTTTAGCCATGACACGCGCCTGATAAGCTAAATGACGAGTAAACCGCTTTTGTATGCGCTCCAACCGTAATGAATGAGTAGCATAATGTGGCCTCCAGACAACGCTACAGTATTCCAAAACACTCCGCACTAGGCAATTATAGAGTAGTATTCTAGTTTTACTGCGTCTCAATGATCTACTATTTCTAATAACAAACCCTAAGGTCTTGGATGCCCTCTTAGCAATATATTCTATGTGTGGGATGAAAGTCCATTTATTATCGAATATAACGCCGAGATCGCGAGTGCTTTCAACTTCATCAAGTTTGCAACCATCTATATGATAATCTGATTTGATTATGTTATGCTTTCGAGTGAATTTCATGTGGATGCATTTAGTTATGTTTATGTGCATTAGATTATCCCTACACCAGCTATTGAGTCTATTGATATCGCTTTGCAGCAAGACTGAATCCTGTGATGTGTTAACAATCCGCGAAAACTTAAGGTCATCCGCATACATAAAAACGTCTGAATGATGGAAGCATCGAGTAATGTCATTAATGAATATGTTAAAAAGTACTGGCCCCAAATGCGAGCCCTGTGGGACTCCGGATGTTATATTACGGTAGGATGATTGATAGCCATTTACTACCACGCAGAAAATCCTTTCAGTTAAATATGACTGTAACCACCGCAACATAAAACCGGACAATCCGTAAGCTGATAGCTTGTATAATAATATGGAGTGAGAAACTTTATCAAACGCCTTACTGAAGTCAGTGTATATCACATCAGTCTGCTTACCAGAGTCTATAGCGGTTGTTAGAAGTTCAGTAAAGGTTGTCAAATTCGTACTAGTTGACCTTGAATTTACGAAACCGTGCTGATTATCAGACAAATATGGTTTAAAGTGTATTTGTATGTACGGGCAAACCAGAGATTCAAAGATTTTGCCAAAACACGTTAGTATCGATATGGGTCTATAATTAGATATCAAAGTATCGTCGCCTGATTTAGGAATGGGTACAACTTTAGCGATCTTCCACGCTGTGGGAAAGATGCCTGAAGCAAGTGACTTGTTAAAAATAAGCCATAAAGGTTCGACAAGCTGAGAAGCACATGAAACAATAAAAATAGGTGGTATATCGTCAGGTCCAGCTCCCTTGTTACAATCCAGACGTTTTAATTTTTCGAGTATTATTTTCCTGTCAAGAATAATAGATGACAAGCATTGACTATTGTTGACAAGAGGTTGCAATGGCGAATGATCTACACTGACTTCATTTGGAACGTCATAGACTGAGGAAAAATATGAAGCAAACATGTCACAAATTTGAGTATTGCCAGTGGCTGCCATAGACCCATGAGTCATAGACGCCGGATAAACACTTGATCCACCTCGTTTGGCCTTAATATGTGACCAGAATAATTTTGGATTTGTTGTAAGTTCATCTTCTACCTTCGATATATATGCATTGTAGCGAGAGGCTGCCAAACAGTCGCATCGTTTGCTAAGCAATTTAAGTTCTATGGCATCCCTCGGATTTTTATACTTTCTATAGCGGATTCTAATCTTATATTTTTCTTTTAACATTCGTTTAAGTTTTTTATCAAACCAGGGGGGATAGCGCTTATTTATTGTCTTAGCTAACGGCACATGCTTAACAATAACCTGCTTGACCGCCTCTGAAAAAATGCTAACCATATCATTTACATCATTACATTCCGAAAACATTTCAATCCACTCTTTATTTAGGTCTTTACGTATGATGTCATATTTTGCTTTATAAAAATTTGGCCTAGCATTAATATTATACGATAATCGAGGTGTATTGGGGAATGAGATAAAAACATCAAGTGGGAGATGAAAAGGGTCAATTTTACTCAGTGGGCTATAATTTTGACAAACATTACATGAGGTTACTGAAGACATAAATAAATCCAACACACGGCCCATGTTGTTGGTTATACTATTGAATTGTTTCAATTTATTGAGATACATAAAGTCAATTAGAATATTACCAAAACCAGGCACTACATAGTTATTATTTTCATTTTCTATAAGGTCCCAGGCAATATTGCCCAGATTAAAATCCCCAACTACACAAAAGTACACATTTTTATCCTCCATGATCGAACTGCAGTGATCCACAAAGTATTTTAGTGAGCTTCTTTGCAAAGGAGGTGGAAGATAAACTGCACAGAGAGCCACTTGACGAGCATGACCAGCACAAGATATATCGATAGAGACCCACAGGTCCTCGAATTTAGATTCCCATTGAGTCATACGTTTAAAATTTAGTTTTTTGAGGACAGCAATAACAACACCTCCACCTTCTTTACCTTTATGATAGTTGGATTGTTCTCTATCCCTTCTGAAGACCATATACCTGTCGTCAAATAGCTCACTGCTCAGCACCGAATTATTGAGCCATGTCTCCGTTAAAACTATAATATCATAATCACAACAACATAAGTTACGATAAAACAGTTCTGTTTTTGTGCGTAAACCGCGTACATTTTGATAATATATTTGTAATTTTAGCTCTTTTAAACAAAAATATACCAATAAATACTTGCTTAAGGATAATAAATTACAGCAGTTAAGAACAGCTATTATTTAATCAGGTTCAAACTGTCTAAATTTTTAATGTATAAAATTTCGCTGTCATCTGTCTTCCTCATGAAAATTTTGCCATTGCGGACCCAAGTATATTTATAGCATTTGCCTTTAGCAGCGTGTCTGGCCTCCGCGTGCAACTTCTTATTAGCAGGCGATAAGTGTTCTACAACGAAAATTGATGACTTCAAGGACGAAAAACCGAGATGCGCGCTGTTCAGTTTGTTTTGGGGATTTGTCTTGTTAAATTTAATAACAGCGGCAAGTAACTCGTCACGTGCTCTGGGGGATGCCAGTTGTACTATAATGGAGCGGGGTCGAGCGGAATCGGTGTTAAGTTTAGCAATGCGTGTGCAATTCATGATGCGACCATCTATGTCGTATCCTACCGTCTGTGCTAGGTTATTTATTATAGTATATATATTTTCTTTTTTGTTTTCCGGTACGCATTGGATTTCTATGTTGCTAGATCTACTTTGCTGCTCCAGAGCGTTAATCTGTGTAGTTAAGGCAGTGACAGTACTCTTTAGGTTCTCATTTTCTGCCTTAATTTCTGCCATCGCTCTTTTAGAATTGCCCAACTCCATTTCCATATCGTCAAACCTGGAACTCATAAAATCCATCGAAGTTTTCATGTCTTTAATTTCGGCTTTCAGTGGTTCTAGATATTTAGCAATTGAATTACTCAACGAAGAACTGATTTCCCTCACTGCGGTACCGAGTTCTTGTTTAAGTAGGTCCTGAACTATGGTACGAACGTCTTGAGCTGTGACTGCCTCAGCGGATGAGGGGGGTGAGTTCAGAGCCTGCCTTTTATTTCCTCGAACTGTGGTAATGTTGCGGACAGGGGTAGAATCCTGTCTGGCACTTTTAGGCATAGCGGAAGAGCATGTAGGACAAATCCAGTCAGTCAAGATTGCAGGTTCCGGCTCGAGGCCCTGGGACCACACGCAGGTTATATGAAATACCAATATACATTTGATACATTCGACGAAGCGGGTGTCTTCTACATTTTTGTTATCACAACATCCCCATGTTTTGTCTGTAATAGAATCCATTTTACAGGCACTCTGGATGGATTGAATTGATTTTAACTTTGGAATACAAATTTGTAGGAGAAAAAAGCCCACAGCACCAGAGACCAGTGAAGCAAAAATCAACCTTCACTTAAATAAAATAAGGATTATGGTGCACGAATAGTTAATCCAGTCAAGTTAAATAGCGTAATCGAGCTTGGCAGTACGTCAGAAAGCGTAACGTCGTAAGCGCCGCGTCGCTTCTTGGGCGTTTCGCGTTATCGAACTAAACACTTTTTAACTCTCAGAATGACGGTGTTTTTAACTCGTTGTTCACTATATTTATTAGGTTTTTGATAGATTTTAGCACAAAACACGCACTATTAAGTGTTCCAATCACTCACATTACTGTAGCACTTTCTTATTTACGCGTGAGATACCTTAGTAATGCATTGCAACATGATAATTTATTTTAATTGTGACGAACATAAAGTTAAGCTGTTTATAGCGCGCGATAGATGCAGGTAATGAGATCATTCATTATAATTGCTTAGCGAGCTTCAAGAACTTGTTCAAAGATGTGAGGTTTTGTGGGGGCATTGAAAGAAAGATGATCTGGTGATCCTGGCTTAGCGAGCGTTAATGAAATATTCTGAAACCGTGTTGATTGATGCTTAGTGAACATCATAACTGAACATCTTGATAACAGCTTAGTGAGCTTTGGGGTATGCTTCGTGAGCTTTTCTTTTATTTATATACTACAATGCCTTCTTGTAAGTGCTAATAACCTACTGCTACTCGCATTTTTGCTTAATGAGCTGATGTTTAACCTGCCTAACGGGCTAACAGTATTTGAAGACGATCAATTTATATTGTGACATTTGTGGCAGTCGATTAATCTGCCTTTCGAGGCGAAAGTCCTGCCAGGATAGCCGAACTGATAAGCTGAAAATGGATGTATGTCACAGCACTATTCATTTCGAAATATGGTCACATCACTAATGTCAGAAGGAGAAGCGGCCATCTTGCTTGGGATCGCAGTCGGTACTCGATGGCTCGGTCGATAACATAGTTAATATTTGTGCCGGTTGATTCTTGACGATTTTTCCAAAGTAAGTGTTAATAGTAGGTCAATATATCATTGATCACAGACCGTGAGCACGCGCCCGCACTGCTCGCACACGTAGTGCCCATTATTGGGCCGCACGATGCGACGCCCGGCCGCGCTGAACCGCTGTCCGAGATCCTCCAGTGGTGAAGCTAGGCCGCGGAGTGGAATGTTAGAGTATAACGCATCTTTACTTATATAAGGTCCTAATTTATTAGATGCAGATATTTTTACAGATGATAGTACTCGGTCTTTGGAGTATATTAAACCGTGAAACATTATAGCTTTTACCATGTTTTTTTGGAGAAAACGGCAAAACAAATTTGCTACGTAAAAACACCCTGTTTATGTGATTATTAAATTAAAACTCATTGAACAGATTCTAGTACCTCTTTTACGTTACCACTTAACTGGAACTGGCCACTTGACGTCGATAAATTAAATACTTTATTGTCAATGTCATGTTATTTTCAGTTGGATTGTGTCGTTTGATGACATGACAGACAGTGTTATTGTGACATGTGATAATGCACATGATGATTTTTTTTAGACGAAATTATAATTATTTTTTTTGTTAGGAAAATGAAATCAAGAAAGTTACATGAAAAGATTTCTTAATTTATATTTAAAGTTAATTATTTTAATGTAAAGTATCATGTGTTAAAATATCTGCAACTAATAGATTAGGACCTTATATATCATTGGTCACATACCGTGAGCACTCGTCCGCACTGCTCGCACACGTAGTGCCCATTATTGGGCCGCGCGATGCGACGCCCGGCCGCGCTGAACCGCTGTCCGAGATCCTCCGGTGGTGAAGCTAGGCCGCGGAGTGGAATGTTAGAGTATAACGCATCTTTACTTATATATCATTGGTCACATACCGTGAGCACTCGGCCGCATTGCTCGCACACGTAGTGCCCATTATTGGGCCGCGCGATGCGACGCCCGGCCGCGCTGATATTTCAATTTCAATTTCATTTATTCAGTCAACAATATTCATTGTGTATGAATTATTAAAATAACTTATCCTATATATTAGATTCTAAACAATGTCAAATAAATATTATATCATAACTATCATACGCCAATTTACATTATTACAAAATAAAGTTTCATTTTTTTTTTCAATTTTATCATAAATACAATCAGAATTAAATAAGTATGTCAGTAATTATCACGGTAAACTGAGACAATATTAAATATGATTACCTACACAATACATTTATTTACATATTTATTATAGTAAGTTCTATTTTAATATTTACTGGAACTAGTTTGGTATACCCATACTCGAACTCAATTCCTCGGAATCTAATATCTTGCATCGTCATCCAACAGATATTCCTCTACTGAATAAAAACATTTCTTGACCAGAAAATGTTTTAATTTCCTTTTAAACAAGTGAACCGCTGTCCGAGATGTTTCCTCCGGTGGTGGAATGTTAGAGTATAACGCATCTTTACTTATATATCATTGGTCACATACCGTGAGCACTCGGCCGCATTGCTCGCACACGTAGTGCCCATTATTGGGCCGCGCGATGCGACGCCCGGCCGCGCTGAACCGCTGTCCGAGATGTTTCCTCCGGTGGTGAAGCTAGGCCGCGGAGTGGAATGTTAGAGTATAACGCATCTTTACTTATATATCATCATACCTGGGATAACTCGGGGCATTTATACGAAAGTGATGTAGCAAAATATTTTATCGACTAAAAATATATCGATGTTACTGTGAACGACATCATCAAAATGTTATTCGGCATAAGTAAATATTAGGTACTTACTCTTCAATTAAAATAAAAAATAAATTTAAACGGGTAGTTACGCGTTTATTTTAAAATAGTTTTCAAAATATACAATTAATATTAAAATATCAATATTTAAATTGTCATTTTGATTAAAATGACATCTGCATACTTTACTATCTGAAGAGGCCCGATATCAGATATGACATCGAACCTCTGTACTGTAATCGAGAATGTTCAATAAGCACGTCTTTTATTATAATTATATCGACATCTTTTTAATCGATATCAAATCCCTATAACTTGCCCCCAGTTATCCCAGGTATGTATATCATTGATCACATACCGTGAGCACTCGACCGCATTGCTCGCACACGTAGTGCCCATTATTGGGCCGCGCGATGCGACGCCCGGCCGCGCTGAACCGCTGTCCGAGATCCTCCGGTGGTGAAGCTAGGCCGCGGAGTGGAATGTTAGAGTATAACGCATCTTTACTTATACAGGGTGTTCGTTTCGATATGCTATAAATAAGACAGGTTACTTGGGACATTAATAGAAGTTGTCTGGTATACAGGCTTTTGGAAAATTCGATAAAAAAGTTTTTTTTTTGTTTTCATACATAATAAATGAAATGGTAAGTGTGAGAGAACCTTAAGAATAAAATAAAAGTTAATCTCAGGTAACTGACGGCACATGTCAAAATAAGTAACATAAGAATGTAATAAAGGTTGCAATACACATGTTGAGTGATTAAACTTATTTTTTTAATAGCTCAATAACAGTAAGAGTTAAAACACTAGTTTCTTAGAGAAATTAGTTATATTTGACCTAAATAAGCTTCCGTTAAAGTTATAGCATATGAAGAAAAACACGCTGTATATCATTGATCACAGACCGTGAGCACGCGCCCGCACTGCTCGCACACGTAGTGCCCATTATTGGGCCGCGCGATGCGACGCCCGGCCGCGCTGAACCGCTGTCCGAGATCCTCCGGTGGTGAAGCTAGGCCGCGGAGTGGAATGTTAGAGTATAACGCATCTTTACTTATATATCATTGGTCACATACCGTGAGCACTCGGCCGCATTGCTCGCACACGTAGTGCCCATTATTGGGCCGCGCGATGCGACGCCCGGCCGCACTGAACCGCTGGCCGAGATGTTTCCTCCGGTGGTGAAGCTCGTAAGCAGCTGAATGCGTGAATGTTGCGCAGCACTGCAACAAGAAAACTTCATTTTTAACCGACTTCAAAAAAAGGAGGAGGTTCTCAATTCGACTGAATTTTTTTTTTTTTTTTTTTGTTGTATGTATGTTACCTGATATCTCCGAGAATAGTGAACCGATTCTAAAATTTCTTTTTGTGATCGAACGTGTATTACCCCGAGATGGTCCCATTGGCACCAAGTTGGGGTCTGATGATGGGATCCTGGAGAAATCGAGGGATCTCTTCAAATGTTATAGGTACATGTATAGCGCTTTTGGTAATTTTCATTCATTTACAAGAATTTGCATTCAGAAAGTAGGATTTGAGGAAACCAATGATGGAAACAAATCGGGAATCTTGGAGAAACCGGTTGAAGTCGGTTTTTTAAATTTTTAATTTGGTGATTATTACACTACCAGTCGAAAATTTAACACGTTCGCCTCCGATACTGTTTCACTAAGTGCTTATACTAAGCCGATCGAAATTATCTAACAGAAATCCTATGCCAGTGACACGCATGTGTGACCGAAAAGATTGTACTCCTATGCCGGCGACACAGCATTGTGTCAAAAACGTTCGTATTTCTATGCCACTGGCATAGGAGTGAGAACTTGATTAATGCTAGTGGCATAAGAATAAGATTAGTTTGATCACGAATGTGTGTCACTGGCATAGGAGTACCATGTATATGTGACCGAAATAACTGTTTTCCTATATTATCAAACTGGAATCAGAAAGGGATTCGAAAGTACCGTAGACACAAACACAACAAATGACACAACATTAGCAAGAAAAGAGTTGTTTAAAGATGTAGTGAGTGATTAATTAATTTGTCAGCCTCCGTAGGCTAGTTGGTAGTGACCCTGCCTACGAAGCTGGAGGTTCCGGGTTCGAATCCCGGCGAGGGCATTATTTATGTATTTATTTATCACAAATATTTGTTCCTTGGTCATGGCTGTCTATGTATTTAAGTATCTATATGTATCTATCTATTATACACGGTGCTCATGAGCATTCCGAAAGACTTTCCTGGATTCGGCTTGGTTCTAGAGATAATTAACCTTTTTTCGAAATAAGTTTTTCTTCTTTTTGATTACACTCGCCAGCACCGTGTATATATCGTCGCCTGGTACCGACATTACAAGCCTTAATTGAGCTTACCGTGGAACCAGGTCGATTTGTAAGATGTCCCAAGATATTTACTTATTTATTGAATATCACTGACCTCCTCGCACCGGTACTTGTCCGTCCGGTGCGTCTCGCTCACATGTGCCTCTAGCGCTGCCTCGCTCGCACAGTTCTCGCCGCACTGCTCGCACGGTCGGAGCTCTATATGGTCACCGGCCGTATCGGTGTGGTGATTCAGCGCTTCTACGCTGAGGAACGTCGCTGAACAAGTCTCGCATTGAAACTTTTCTGGTTTTAGATGCTGGAAAATATAGTTTGTTTATTTGTTGTTCAGTCACGTCACTCTGGAGTAAAGAGGTACATAGCCTACAACAGAAATTAGCTTAACCTCGTAAGGCCCAATGTACATTACAATATACACTCCAGCACTCCACTTCAATGAAATTTAAACTTTTCATAAACATAATAAAGTCGCATTTCCTTTGTTTGATTGATTTTACAAACAACCGATATTTGCCACTATTCCTAGCATAGAAGGATCAAAATAAGACTTAAAGAAAATAGTATGGTGGGCCTTACGAGGTTTGGTCAAAAAGTCATAGTTTTATTTGATTTCGCCCGTCACGTGAAATGCATAATTTATTTTTAACATTCCTGAAATGCAATAATTATTGTTTTAAAAATAAAGGAACACATCCCTTACACATAATGTGCTATTTACAATATTTAATGTTAATTGCCATCCAGGTGGCATCTGATTTTTCCACACTGTATACACCGTGTTTTTAATGATTTCCGTTATTTATTAAGGGAAGCTTATTTAGGTCAAAAATAATCAATTTCTCTTAGAAACTAGTATCTTAACTCTTCCTGTTATTGAGTTATTAAAATAATAAGTTAAATGACTGAACAAGAAATGACTGCAACCTTTATTACATCCTAATGTCACTTATTTTGACATGTGCCGTCAGTTACCCGAGTTATTATTCTTAAGGTCACACTTACCATTTCATTTATTATGTACGAAAACGAAAAAAATTTTTTTTCGAGTTCGACTAAACTTGTTACCTCCAATTAACGTGCCAAGCAGCCTGTTAAATTTAACGGAATTAAAACAAACACGGTGTATAAGGCTCATTTCTAAACTGTCAACTACTTATTCTTAGAAATCGGCAACTAACTATAACAAATTTGTATACCGAAGAACGAAAAAAGAACAGTCTTTTGTATGGAGAAAATACCGGTACCCGATCCCTGCGAGCTGCAACTGCAATCGACGCTATATCAATAGTTACTCAAATAATAGTTAAACAATAGTTACCTCGGCGTGCATCTTGGACTTGTGTTGTCTCAGCCCGACCTGCCCCACGAAGGTCTCGCCGCACATGTCGCATGCCACATTCTCCGCCGGGTGCGACAGACGCACGTGCGACAGATGTCGAGCTGTGACTGCAATCGACGATATCAATAGTAGTTAGGTACCTCGGCGTGCATCTTGGACTTGTGTTGTCTCAGCCCCACCTGCTATGCTATTCTCTTATTCACACATTCGACGCTGCGTTCGTCAACGAGCTCGACATCGAGACAGCCTTGTCAAAAAACCTAGCTGTTTTATTTGACATTACATTAGGAATCGAGGCTGTGAGCGAAGTTGTGGGCGAGTTCGTCGCTGTTTTTCGTTAGAGAATACGAAGTTCATACATTAAACGTCAAACTTTCGACGAGTAGTTCCAGCTCACGCCGCATTCGTCGCCGAGCACTAGTGTCGTTTAAAGTACATTAGTGAATACCATTTTTAGGCTCGACGCTGCCGCAGCACTGACGCAGCGCTGACAGCAAGGCGGTTTCCTTAGTGAATAACACTGCTGCCCCACGAAGATCTCGCCGCACATGTCGCATGCCACATTCTCCGCCGGGTGCGACAGCCGCACGTGCGACAGATGTCGAGCTGTGACTGCAATCGACGATATCAATAGTAGTTACCTCGGCGTGCATCTTGGACTTGTGTTGTCTCAGCCCGACCTGCCCCACGAAGGTCTCGCCGCACATGTCGCATGCCACATTCTCCGCCGGGTGCGACAGACGCACGTGCGACAGATATGTCGAGCTGCGACTGCAATCGACGCGACGTTAATAGATATGGAACGTGATATACATACCTAATACTTTTCAGTTGAAAGTAAAACCAAGGTAAACAAACCTGCAAAGTTTAATTGATTAACTTTGCAGGTTTTTCTTTTTAGTTAACGGATATTTTATTGAAACTTGAGAAGTACTGGCCATAAGCCTTATAAAACCATAATCACTACTATCTTTCTATACATCAAATTATCGCAATCAACATAGTACATCGTTTTACAATTTTATTTGTGAATTACATTTAGACGTTTAATTAATTTGTGTAAGGTGGAATATAAAGTTTGCCATTGCTATTAACTCGGCACGCTAGCGCCAACTGTTGCATCTGTCAAAACGTGATAAAAGTTGATAGATCTGTCATGTATCACTACATAGTATAAAATAAAGTCACTTTTTCTGTCCCTATGTCCCTTTGTACCACAGAATTAGATTTGGATAGAAGAAACAAGTTCATTCATTTGTATGGCGGCCGAGCGTGTCAGATTTTGTACTGAAGTTGTTACTTGCCTATGATTTTAAATATGTCTCAGGCTCTTGAGTATTCATATTTTTTTGTGTTGTTGCAATTAATATTACTTAAGAGGCATTATTAATGTTTTTGTTCACTTCAACTTACAAAATTAGACGCCCGAAAGCTGCAAGCTGCGATTAAAGACGGACAACTCAGTGCATTTCACTGAGTTCATTTGACACGCTAAGTAGATACGTTTGCTTGATGTATGGTATATATGACATCTGTGCTTTGTACGCTTAAATCTTTAAAACTACGCAACGGATTTTGATGAGATTTTTTTAATAGGTAGAGTAATTCAGGAGGAAGGTTTTTATGTAGGTATAGTACCCGTGGGCGGGTCGCTAGTTAGTTAATATACGCGAGTTTATCCCTTTTCATAGTTTTATTTCATTTGTCATTGCTATTAACTCTGCATGTATAATTTATAAGTACATCCTACATTCCATGTCATAATAATGTCATCGGCACGAAAGTTCCGCTGCCTGGTTATGTATTCATTAACATATTCAATGCCAAGAGCGCTACGAACAAATAAAAGATGGAAGCCGCACGCCATAGTAAATTGCCTTTCAAAAACAGTCCTGAATTTTAGTTGACAAATGTCACCCCCTCGTTAATCATCACGGCAATTAGTTTCAATTTTAACCTATAAAAACTTAAACCGCAATTTAAAAATAGTTGTGATTGATCCATCAAAGTTTTCATTGGCTATATTCTATAAATACCCACAACTACCCAGTGGCGCTCTTGGCATTGAATGTGTTAATGAATACACTGCGACCATAAATAACATTGACGTCTAACGCCAGCTCAAAAATGCCCCCAAAAACAATTGTTCAATTGTGCCAAGATGGGCAGGACATAGCGATTTTCTTAATACCGCGCATATTTCGGCGCAACATCTTTGACAAATGCTTATAGAATATAGCCAATCAAAACTTTGATGGACCAATCACAACTATTTTAAATGGCGGTTTAAGTTTTTATAGGTTGATATTGAAATTCATTACCGTGACGCATTGAAGAGGGGGTGACACTTATCAACTAAAATTCAGGACCGTTTTAGAAAGGCAATTTAGTATGGCGTGCGGCTTCCATGTTTTATTTGTTCATAGTACCCTGGGGAGTCGTTGGCATGTGGATAAAGTTATTGAGGACTCCTTAGTGGCTTTCTTGGAATTGATGTAGCGTACATTGTACAACATGCGTGCAGCGATAACCTAGGTTTTTGATCTGGCAGTGAAACTTACTTGAACATCTTGCCGCAATGTTTGCACTCATAAGTCTTTCCCGCGTGCATATCATAGTGCCTCTTCGCTTGGTGCCTGAACACAGAATAGAATAGAAAATAATTTATTGAGTCTAAGGTACAGTCAAAGACAAAATAAGGTGTACACAAAAATGTTCAAAAATATGTCCCAGTGCACTCTAATTCTGTGTAATAAGAACATCGTAACATATTTATGAGCGGATTCTTTCGATACTTTTTTTGAACTTGACTGTACAGCACCAAAACACAAATAAAAATAACTTAATTACTAATATTAACACACAATAGAAACAAAAAATAATAACAAAATAAGAAATAGTACATTGTGCATCAAAGGAGGTAAGTACGGAATTACTAACGAGGCTTTTATGACTCGAGTTAGTATTCCGCTTACCGACCGTGATGCATACAATGTTTTTCATCACACTTGCCGACAAAAAAATAAGTTTTAAGGCATAATATTATTAAATGACACATTTCTATAACTCCCTAGGGAATTTCACTTTTCTATTACTCCCGCTACGCACGCAAGCAATGGCGCGCTTAGACAGCAAACGTGATGAAAATTAAATTTAAAAATCTAAAAATACATTTGTTGGTGCTGTATCAGCATATGCTCTGGCATACCTAGGTATGTCAGAGCGCTGGACTTCCGTATAATAATATCATTATACAGGTTACAATACTCGTATTTATTCTAGCCAATCGTGTGAAGTACAGTAATACCCCGATTTACGCGAGAAATGCGTTCCAGGGAAAATCACGTAAAGCGACTTTCGCGTCTTGTAATTAAGTATCAAACTCAAGCATTTCAATTATTTTTGCTTTCACTTGTTTTAATAATTTAAGCGAATCCGCGTTAAACGGTATCGCCTAAAGCGGGGTATTACTGTATTTAATACGTACTATTCAGAAAAGTCTTGTATTTTTAATAATTATATTGGAAATATTGTTATTTGCAATTAACTTTTCAGTGCTTTTGCCAAGAGCACTGCAAGGTAACGAATCCAATGCAGATTCGCAGGCGTATGAGTTTACCATACGCCTGCGAATATGCATCGTATGGTCAATATGTATGACAGTATGACTGACCTGTTTCTGGAGACGAAGCTGCAATCCCTGCAGAAGAACTTGAGGCGATGCGCGTCCTGGTGCTCCTGGCGCCGGCATTGCATCGTGAAACGGACCTTGCAGATTTCGCAGGCGTATTGCCCTGCGCTCTATAGAAAGGATTAAAAAAAATCTTAAATTATTAGAAAAGCAAATGTATACAGACATATTATAGCAGATTGACTCTCGTGCAGGGAGGAGTCTATAAGGGTGAATCAACTTTTTTCTATCTGTAATTGCCATGGTTACGGTCGCTTGAGTCACGCTGGTTTTATGAAAAAATTATGACACTTAAATTATGCAAACATGCATGTAGTGCATTGGTGGGCCATTAAGGAACGGACTTGATTAACACCAGATAAATGCATGTTTGAATAGTTTAAGTAGCATAATTTTTCATAAAACCAGCGTGACACAGGCGACCGTAACCATGGCAATGACATACAGAAAAAAGTTGATTCACCCATTTTCTAATCGTTGACCGTAAGGTTTGAATTCAGATTACGTACACGAAATTATAACCAAATACATATACACGGTGCTCGCGAGCATTGCGAAAGATTTTAACTGTGCATTCTAGGCATCAAAATAAACATAAAATATTATGAGACCAAAAGTCAATTCCACCAAAAAAAAAATTTTTTTTATTTTTTTTAGTCTTTTTGAATACTTCTTAACATTTCCAGTACTTTTTATCATAACAACAATTTGTTTAAATTATTTATTTCAATTGTTTTTTTAGATACAGGTTATTTCGTCAAGTCTATTCGTATTTTTTGATTGTCAGGCAAAAGGTGTGGTAATATTAGAACACATTGTGGTGGCATTGTAATCATAAAGAAGTTAAATGACGAGTTACGTCGAAAAACTTATTTCGAAAAAAGGTTGATTATCTCTGAAACCAAGCCGAATCCTGGAAATTTTATATAACATTAAAGACTCTAAATGTGGTCAGAAATCCAGCATTAAAATCTTTCGGAATGCTCACGAGCACCGTGTATATATCCAACTTAGGACAAAATGGCCGACCAGCGGGTGTGGTGCATCACTCACCGGGCTGTGTCTCAACCGGTGGTTGTTGTACGGCTCGTCGGACAGGAAGCCTTTCCCGCAGTCCTCGCATTGAAACGGGGACTCCAAGTAGTTGGCCGACTCTTTACGCGTCGCTATCTCTTCCAACTGGTCCTCCTACGAGAATAAACATTTTTCACACCACCTATTCTTAGGAGACTTGTTTGTCAGCCTCCGTAGCCTAGTTGGTAGCGACCCTGCCTACGAAGCTGGATCTGGGTTCGAATCCCAGCGAGGACATTATCTGTGTATTTATTTATCACAAATATTTGTTCCTTGGTCATGGCTGTATATATATTTAAGTATCTGTATATATATCGTCGCCTGGTACTCACATCACAAGCCTTAATTGAGCTTACCGTGGGACTAGGTCGATTTGTGTAAGATGTCCCAAGATATTTATTATTATTCGAATACGGGACTTTTCTTCCCGGCTAGCAGGGATCAAAGTGGCACTTTTCTGTTCAAGGACTTTCTATTGCTAGTCTAAAAAATTACAATGAAATAAGAAAATAAACAGTGCGTTCATAATTGATAAAATTTTCTTCAGAATCGATTATTTGCATAAATATTAAATACATGATAAATCTTTTATTTTTCTCATAGGTGGTGTGAAAAGCATGTGTCACACGGTATCAAAATTATTTCGTCTTGGGCGTTAACGCTTGAATCCTTCATTACGCTCAGGATTCCACTTTAGAATCCCTCCCTACGGTCCGGATTCAATGTTGGAATCCGTCGCTCCATTCAGGATTCAATATACGCCCACGCCGGAAATATACCATTTTGATCCCTTGTGACACAATCTACTATAGTTGGCTTTACACCAAACGGGCGAATGCTCATTCTATCCCCCACTCTACGAAAACAACGATCTTCTACGAATTACGTTTTGTGAAAGCGAATTTTGTAGAGTGGGTGTAGAATGTTTGGTGTCCCACCTTTAGGGTGGGTCGTTTTTTAGCATTTTTGGATATCATAAACTTTCGCGATTTCGGGCTCAAAAGTTTCGTGATTTTTTGTAGATGGCCATTTTCACTTCTAGCTTAACTCTCACAAAAAAGTAAACTTCGATGTCAGCTTTGTAACGACAATTAAGCATTAAATATTAACAAAAATATTTTTTTATCATTTAATCCAGAAAGAATACGCGTAGGTACTATATTCAATATAAAAACACGAATAAAGTAGATTTACGTAAATATATCATGCTTAATTGTCGTTACAAAGCTGACATTGAAGATAACTTTTTTGTGAGAGTTAAGCTAATTGGGTGTCCCTAGAAGTGAAAATTCCCAGATTCTAGGAAAAATACTATAAATAGGCACTTTCTAGAAATCGATATTAAAATGGTAATATTTTATCAAGGCAAAATAATATGCGAGGAAAACCAGACTATCTCAGCAGTACCAACCAGGTCGTGCGGAAAATACACTTTCCGTGCATATAACGTAACCGATACTTGACAACGCATAGTATAAATAAATATAAAATAAATTAATATCTTGGGACATTTTACACAAATCAACTAAGTCCCACGGTAAGTTCAATTAAGACTTGTGATGTGGGTACCAGGCGACGATATATACAGGGTGGAAAAGGACGACGTTCCTTCCCGCTACCGACCGAGTCTACCAACCATTACGGTGAACTTTCAGTATGAGACCAACATCGAAATATTAAAAAAAAATTAACCCCTCAAACAAAGTGAGTGATTAGTTAGAGTTCAATAGTATGGAAACGACAATTTTCCATGTACGCTTTCGATGTTGGTCCCATACTAAAAGTTCATCGTAATGGTTGGTAGACTCGGTCGGTAGCGGGAAGGAACGTCGTCCCTTTCCACCCTGTATAATAGATATATACATATAGATACTTAAATACATAGACAGCCATGACCAGGGAACAAATATTTGTGATAAATAAATACAAAAATAATCTCACTACCAACTAGGCTACGGAGGCTGACAAATAAGGCGACAATAAATAAGGCGATTATTGTTTATTTGAAGTATTGAAACACTCACCTTGCTCAAAGTTACAACCCGCACAGCGTACGTACTTTCAAACTTAGCGAAATCAAACACCGGCATATAATCGTTCTCCGCATTCCGGAATTTCCTTTTCGAGTCCTTCTTCGGCTTCCGTTTTGCTTTTGGTTTCTCGTCGACATCTTTAGACTCGTCAGTTTTGACCTTTTTCCTTCTAACAACGGTTTTCTTTTTCTGATCTTTTTTCACTGGTTTCTTTTTAACGACTTCAACTTCATAATTATCATCATTGTCAGTACAATCAGTATCACTGTCATCATTAAAAATGTCATCAAAATCAATATCATCGTCTTGATTAGTTTTATTCACCTCTGTTTTCTTTTTAGCCGCGCTACCTCTCTTTTTCTTTTTAATATCCTCAACATCTATGACGAATACCTCTTCAACTCTATCAAAGCTCATTTCGACTTCTTTTTCTTCAGTTTTCAAATCATCTTTGATCGCGTCGTCTGTTTTAATCTCGTCTTTAGTGTCGTCTACGTCGGGCTCGTCTTTGATCTCTTGGCCTTCTGGCGTTTTGATTAGATGGTCTATGGCCTGGGTGGTCGTGAAAGTGAGGTTATGGAGGAGGTTGTACCGCGCGCGGTCTATGGTGCGAATGGAGTCTGTATCCAACTGGAAGAACATATTATTATTAGGGCATTAGTCATTACCTATTATATTAGCATTTTGTATTACAATTTCAAGGAAATTTGTAGGGCCACGAAAGGAGGTAAAAGGTTTGAAAAGGAAAAGTCAACTTTACCGGCCAAAAGGTTGACATTGAGAAAATATGTAAATGGTTGAAGTTAAGAAACAGTACAGTATACAGGGTGGTCTTAATCAGCATGAGTATACTGAGAGACTTTACCAATGCAATTTTGATGTCAAAAGAAGTAAAAATATTATATGTGATTTACGGCCAAATTTTTTTGTGATTTTTTTATACATTACGAGACTTTTATTTTTAAGTGGGAGTATTAAACATTTTTGTAATTTCCTCTAACGTCAATCAATAAGTATGTCAACTATATCATGATAAAAGCTCATAGTGTAAGAATTTTAATCGTGCAGGCATTTTTCAATGGGTCATAACCGAAATAGTTTTTTGGAAAACATGTAATTATCTCTGAAACTAAGCTTAAACCAGAAAAAGACATTATTGCCTCAGTCATTACTGTTTGCCGGATTACTCATTTTACGCTATGCAAAAAAATAGCGCGAAAATGATAATAAATAGTATGAAATTACATTACATATCAAGTTCAGTCATCGAACCAGCGACATTGTACTTCTAGGCCCAATTCGTCAACATTTCATTACAATTTTGAGAAAAAACATTACTGGGCATTTTCGCGAGAAGAGATCCAAAAAAAAATTTTTTTAAGGTAGGTAAATTTAATGTTTTTCCTACTCAGAATAACGAGTTCTTTCAATCTAGGAGAAAAAAAGTACAAGAAAAAAACGGTCCCACATTTTTCATACATTTTACATGCTCTCCACTTTGTAACCGCTGTACCGCTGTTTGAAAAACGGTTACGTAATAGAAACAAAAAGTTGGGACACTTTTTTTCTTCTAGTAGGATCGAAAGAGCTCGTGATTCTGAGCAGGAAAAACATAAAATTTACCTGTTTCAGAAAAATAAGTTTTTGGATCTCTTCTCGCGAAAATGCCCTACTCAACACTCTAACCTCTCCCTGCCGCTCTCTGGCCCGCAGACAGTAGAAGGAGCGGAGACATTTCTCCCGGAACGCCTCGCATCGCACCAGCTGCGCGCTGCAGATGCTGCAAAGATGCTGCGGACTCCCATCTATCAGTACCTGCAATGCACATACTATGTACAGTCAAAGGAAAAATAACTCTTATTACGAGTGATGAAGTCACCCAAAGGGCAATGGAGACATGGAGAGGGCTATGAATGAAAAGTGACCCTTTTTAGGGTTCCTACCTAAACTAGGAATCCTTTTAGTTTCGGCAGGTCAGACTAGACCGGCAGTACTAGAAAGTTGCAATTTGGTAAAGGTACATATACATATTAATTACGCCGAGAAAATAATATAATAAAATATAGAACAATAGTAAATCACAAGGGATCAAAATGATATATTTTCACGCCCGGGTGAAGCGATGGATTCCACAATAGAATCCAGAACGTAGTGAGGCATTCTAAACTGTCTCTCTGCGTGATCGGATTAAAAATGAGACCATCCGCAGCAGAACCAAAGTAACCGAAATAGCTCTCCGAATCGCTAAACTGAAGTGGCAGTGGGCGGGACACATTGCGCGTAGAACCGATGGCCGTTGGGGCGGGAAGGTTCTTGAGTGGCGGCCACGTACCGGAAGGCGTAGCGTGGGTAGGCCCCCCACAAGGTGGACTGATAACCTGGTGAAGGTCGCAGGAGTCCGCAAGATGCGGGTGGCGCAGGACCGGTCATTGTGGTAATCTTTGGGGGAGGCCTATGTTCAGCAGTGGACGTCTTTCGGCTGATATGATGATGATGATGACGAGTGATATATCTGTTATTTTCGGAATTACACTACTTTTGGAATTACCAGGCTTGTCCAACTAGCGCGTTCGGTTCGAACTGTCAGTGCCACCCCGGGGAGTACATCAGTAGAGCCTCACGGCGAGCGGTGACGCACCGAGCGCACTCGCGGATGTTGTTCCTCGAATATCTACCTACTAATTCGACCGCTGTCACAGATGTTCAATGAACAATAAAAAAAAATATATATAAAAAAGGTTGTAATTGAATATTAAGATTATACAGTTTTTTGAAGGAGGTAACCTTATTTTTCCTACACTACGAACGGCACGCACACGTGCACGTGCTGTATATGCGTCTGGTGTGATTCGGCCTCTAGTCCTATAAGTTATACATTACTCACAGAAACATTCAAATTTAGTATTGTAAATGAAATACTGTATTTAGACTAGAACAACAACAAATGAGCCAGGCAAACATGCAAGTAGTGCACGTCTGTAGATGTCCCATTAAGGAAAGGGCTTATTAACACCAGAAAAATGTATGTTTGCATACCATATACTATACTTAAACTATAAGTAGCATAATTTTGCATAAAACCAGCGTGACTCAAGCGACCGTAATCATGGCAATAACAGACAGAAAAAAATTGATACACCAGTTTACATTAATACTAATAAAATATCAATACTTTTAACAAAAAATACATCTGAACACAAGGTTTAAGGTTGTGGTAATAAAACCAAGATTGTGTTCTATTTGTTACGCCGGTGGCATGATAAAAACTACAAATATGATTTTAGACACGTTAGAAGCGTTTTCAGCAGGCTGAAATGCGTTTTCAGGCCGTTTCAGAAGGTCCTCTTTCACATACTACAAAATCAAATATTCACCCCAGATACCGTCGTTTTCAGGCGCCTGAAACATGTTTTCAGGCCGTTTCAGGATACCCTCTATCCGATGGCGCAATAACCTGAAAACCCGTTTTCAGGCGTTTTCAGGACCCCTTTTGGGCCTCTCAAGTACAAATCGGTATATAGCTAAATTTCCCATAGGAGTGAAAGAGAAAGCACTATTAGATAAAGACAGCATGAGAGAATGTTCTGGAAGGATGTGAATGAGACAGCTATAGAGAGAACATTCTGGACGGGTGTGAAAGAGAAACCTGTAGAAAGAGACAGCGATACTCTAGAATGTTCGCGCACCTAACTCGGGAACTTTCTAGAGTCGAATCTTCTCGTACTTTGTAGATTTGAGTGGCTGGTATAAATACACAGCATGACCCGGCCGAGAGGAGTTTCAATTGAGACAGCGAAGAGATAACATCAAGAGCGAAAACTGCGATTCTAACGGCGAGTTTGAGAGTGAATCAGTGTGACGTGTTAAGTGTGTGATTACTGTTTTAGTTTGGTGTTTGTTCCTTTAATTAGTAATTAAAGTGTCAGTTTTAATTAGTGGCTTATTTATACATTTTCTATAGAAAACCCACCCCACAAACGTAACATTTGGTGTCAGAAGTGGGATAGAAAATGGGTATAACGCCACGTGACAACGAGACCGAGCCAAAAGGAGTTGTGACCCGGAGCCAAACTGCACGTGAGGAACCTGCAGCGCAGGAGGATATTGCAGTACGTGAAGAGCCTCCAGCATGTGAGGATACTGCATCCAAGCCCGGTCCGTCTGGTTTGCAGGCTACGAGTACTCAAGACGTAGACCTCAGAACTATTCTGATTCTCCTGAAGGAGCAGTTGCGGAAACAAGAAGAACAGTTGCGGAAACAAGAAGAACAGTCGCGGAAACAAGAAGAACAGTTGCGGAAACAAGAAGAACTGTCGCGGAAACAAGAAGAACAGTCGCGGAAACAAGAAGAACAGTCGAAATTGATTCTTCAAGAGTTGCACAAGGCTGCTACTGAATGGAAGCAAGAAATGTACAAAGTCCAAGGGAAGCTCAGTGACATGGAGAACAAGATTCATGTTATAGAGGAAGCGGTTGAGCGTCGCCTCCAGAAGCTTGAATTAAAAGTAGCTAATGGCATCAGTACCTGCGCACCCGAGATATCTGTGCCGGTAGGTGGAAAATTTAAGGCACCTCCTTTTGATGGAACATCTTCGTGGGCGGCGTACAAGCTACAGTTTGAGTCCGTGTCCAAAGCAAACGGTTGGAGTAAGGAACAAGCGATGACGGCTCTGACGCTGGCACTTCGTGACGAGGCTCTTACAATTCTAGAAGCTCTTGGAAAAGAGCAAACTTACGACCGGCTTCTAGAAGCATTAGAAGCCCGTTACGGAGACAGTCATCTGGAACATGTCTACCGAGCTCAGCTGAAAGACAGAACGCAGGGACGTAATGAGACATTGCAACAATGGGCCCTGGAAATTGAAAAGCTGGTCAGAAAGGCATACCAACGTTCAGCTGACTCTTTGATAAAAACCATGCTGGTGCAGGCATTTGTTGATGGGATCCGAGATTTGGAAGTAAGGGCGGCAGTACGACTAGGGCACCACGAAAGCCTTAAGGATGCCGTAGCTCATGCCCTAGAAGTTGAAGCTGTACGCCAAGATTCATCAGGATCGTATAAGCTACGTGAGATTTCTGCCAGGGAGCCGATTGCACCTCATCGGGAGTTTGGGCCACGATGTTACCATTGTGGAGAACGTGGCCATATACAAACTAGTTGCCCGAAAAGAAAGATTGCACCTCATCGGAAGTTTGGGCCACGATGTTACCATTGTGGAGAACGTGGCCATATACAAACTAGTTGCCCGAAAAGAAGCATTGCACCTCATCGGAAGTTTGGGCCACGATGTTACCATTGTGGAGAACTTGGCCATATACAAACTAGTTGCCCGAAAAGAAGCAGCAGGAGAGAACGAGATGAATCCCCTGTGAACAGGAATAAGGGCTCTGTACGACCAGAGCCGCAGCAGGGAAACGAGTAAGAGCCAGGACTAAGGGACGAGTGCTGGCTGGAGGTCGAAATGTCCCAGTAGTTATCTCACAAGCCAACGACGGGAATAGTCTGGTCGTCAAGGGAGAAATTGGTGGAATACCATGTAACCTTACTATCGACACCGGAGCTTCTCGGACGGTGATTAATCATTGGCTTCTGAAACACCTGACTCGAGGTCATGTAGTCCAGCCGACGCATCTACAGCTGCTTACAGCCACTGGCCAGTATATTCCCATCAAGGGAGAGACAGGAGTGGATTTAAGAATCGGCAAGCACATTTATCGGCACAAAGTGATTGTTGCCGACATAATTGATGACTGTATTATTGGACTAGATTTTATGAGGTGCCATGGTTATAAAATTGACATGGAAGTTGGAGTCCTGAAAACTAGATTTGATGAGGTTCCTATGGAAGGAAGAATTAGTGGGAATGTTTACTGCTCTAGAAGAACTGTGCTCCTACCAAAGGCACAGGTTCGAGTCCCAGTGCGTTTACCAGGAGCAGCAAGTCAGGGAGGTCGTCGATGTGTAGTTGTGGAAAAAGTATCCAACGGTAAACCATGGATGGCAGCTCGTACAGTGGTTACGAAGATCAATGACGTTACGTATCGGATACGGAGGAATTTACGAAGCCCATGCAAGATTGTTCACGTTGACCGGCTCGCCAAATACCACGGAAATAATGATGCTCGGGACGAGCATGTCTTAGGAGGGGGTAGTGTTACGCCGGTGGCATGATAAAAACTACAAATATGATTTTAGACACGTTAGAAGCGTTTTCAGCAGGCTGAAATGCGTTTTCAGGCCGTTTCAGAAGGTCCTCTTTCACATACTACAAAATCAAATATTCACCCCAGATACCGTCGTTTTCAGGCGCCTGAAACATGTTTTCAGGCCGTTTCAGGATACCCTCTATCCGATGGCGCAATAACCTGAAAACCCGTTTTCAGGCGTTTTCAGGACCCCTTTTGGGCCTCTCAAGTACAAATCGGTATATAGCTAAATTTCCCATAGGAGTGAAAGAGAAAGCACTATTAGATAAAGACAGCATGAGAGAATGTTCTGGAAGGATGTGAATGAGACAGCTATAGAGAGAACATTCTGGACGGGTGTGAAAGAGAAACCTGTAGAAAGAGACAGCGATACTCTAGAATGTTCGCGCACCTAACTCGGGAACTTTCTAGAGTCGAATCTTCTCGTACTTTGTAGATTTGAGTGGCTGGTATAAATACACAGCATGACCCGGCCGAGAGGAGTTTCAATTGAGACAGCGAAGAGATAACATCAAGAGCGAAAACTGCGATTCTAACGGCGAGTTTGAGAGTGAATCAGTGTGACGTGTTAAGTGTGTGATTACTGTTTTAGTTTGGTGTTTGTTCCTTTAATTAGTAATTAAAGTGTCAGTTTTAATTAGTGGCTTATTTATACATTTTCTATAGAAAACCCACCCCACGAACGTAACATATTTAAAAGTGCGTGATTTTGGTATAATGCAAGTTTTTATGTTTGCTTTTTTGTATCCTATTGACAAAGGGTATACAATTAATACAGTCAGTAATTACCTGTTGCAATGCAAGCTGTTGAAGGGAACATATTTAAAAAAAACTCAACAGAAATGGCTCTCTGATAGGTGCTTTTACAGTGTTCATGATTTTATGGTTTATGACGCATGAGATACATTGTTTTGTATTATTGTGTTCTGAAACAACTTCTTTAACCTGTTGGACTAACTGACTGTCTACCTCTTTATATTTTTCTATACTTGTTTTTTATATTAACTAAAATACTAACAATTGTAAATAATATTGTAAATATTGTATTACCTGTTTTCTTGTGCCATACCATAACATGTAGCTAATAATATCTTTTTTATGAAATGTATTTGCATGTTGTTACAAACAACTGGAGAAGGTGGAGCAATGTATATTTACGAACATCTATGTACGAAACCCTTTTTCCGCAAATAAATTGTTCTTATTCTTATTCAGAAACTCTCAGTCAATAGAAGTCGCAAATAATGTAAGCAAACTATTCAAAGCAATATACATAGTGTTTTTTTAAGTGGGACAGTATGGGGAAATCAGAAAACTATAGAGGATACAGGGAAGCTGTCTAAGGAGACATTCACATACATACATAGTTCAAAGATACATTTTAATATTTAAAAACTTATAAATATTAGATGTCATATACCAAAGAAAAACGACCAAGATCACCTATGTCCGAGGTGGGGATCGAACCCACGTACTCAGCTTTCGCGGCTGATGCCTGTACCCCTCGGCCACTCGGTCTTAGCAACCACCGGTCAAATTTCTCGGGTATATGCAATCCCTTACAAGGCTAGGCGCCTTTGACCATTCTCTAAGGGCAAGCAATACATGCCTGCACCTCCTATTAGAATACTTTACAGTTTTCTAGAATAGCTAGAGAGAGCTGGTGCTGCCATCTATTGAACATATTGCGAAAACACAAATCAAATTATTTATTAACTAAATATTTTTGATTTGTACTTTTATTTTTTCTCCAGTAGTCACACTACTTAATACTATATAAATTATAAATATTAGATGTCATATACCAAAGAAAAACGACCAAGATCACCTATGTCCGAGGTGGGGATCGAACCCACGTACTCAGCTTTCGCGGCTGATGCCTGTACCCCTCGGCCACTCGGTCTTAGCAACCACCGGTCAAATTTCTCGGGTATATGCAATCCCTTACAAGGCTAGGCGCCTTTGACCATTCTCTAAGGGCAAGCAATACATGCCTGCACCTCCTATTAGAATACTTTACAGTTTTCTAGAATAGCTAGAGAGAGCTGGTGCTGCCATCTATTGAACATATTGCGAAAACACAAATCAAATTATTTATTAACTAAATATTTTTGATTTGTACTTTTATTTTTTCTCCAGTAGTCACACTACTTAGAGAGTCAAAGGCGCCTAGCCTTGTAAGGGATTGCATATACCCGAGAAATTTGACCGGTGGTTGCTAAGACCGAGTGGCCGAGGGGTACAGGCATCAGCCGCGAAAGCTGAGTACGTGGGTTCGATCCCCACCTCGGACATAGGTGATCTTGGTCGTTTTTCTTTGGTATATGACATCTAATATTTATAATTTATATAGTATTAAGTAGTGTGACTACTGGAGAAAAAATAAAAGTACAAATCAAAAATATTTAGTTAATAAATAATTTGATTTGTGTTTTCGCAATATGTTCAATAGATGGCAGCACCAGCTCTCTCTAGCTATTCTAGAAAACTGTAAAGTATTCTAATAGGAGGTGCAGGCATGTATTGCTTGCCCTTAGAGAATGGTCAAAGGCGCCTAGCCTTGTAAGGGATTGCATATACCCGAGAAATTTGACCGGTGGTTGCTAAGACCGAGTGGCCGAGGGGTACAGGCATCAGCCGCGAAAGCTGAGTACGTGGGTTCGATCCCCACCTCGGACATAGGTGATCTTGGTCGTTTTTTCTTTGGTATATGACATCTAATATTTATAATTTATATAGTATTAAGTAGTGTGACTACTGGAGAAAAAATAAAAGTACAAATCAAAAATATTTAGTTAATAAATAATTTGATTTGTGTTTTCGCAATATGTTCAATAGATGGCAGCACCAGCTCTCTCTAGCTATTCTAGAAAACTGTAAAGTATTCTAATAGGAGGTGCAGGCATGTATTGCTTGCCCTTAGAGAATGGTCAAAGGCGCCTAGCCTTGTAAGGGATTGCATATACCCGAGAAATTTGACCGGTGGTTGCTAAGACCGAGTGGCCGAGGGGTACAGGCATCAGCCGCGAAAGCTGAGTACGTGGGTTCGATCCCCACCTCGGACATAGGTGATCTTGGTCGTTTTTCTTTGGTATATGACATCTAATATTTATAATTTATATAGTATTAAGTAGTGTGACTACTGGAGAAAAAATAAAAGTACAAATCAAAAATATTTAGTTAATAAATAATTTGATTTGTGTTTTCGCAATATGTTCAATAGATGGCAGCACCAGCTCTCTCTAGCTATTCTAGAAAACTGTAAAGTATTCTAATAGGAGGTGCAGGCATGTATTGCTTGCCCTTAGAGAATGGTCAAAGGCGCCTAGCCTTGTAAGGGATTGCATATACCCGAGAAATTTGACCGGTGGTTGCTAAGACCGAGTGGCCGAGGGGTACAGGCATCAGCCGCGAAAGCTGAGTACGTGGGTTCGATCCCCACCTCGGACATAGGTGATCTTGGTCGTTTTTCTTTGGTATATGACATCTAATATTTATAATTTATATAGTATTAAGTAGTGTGACTACTGGAGAAAAAATAAAAGTACAAATCAAAAATATTTAGTTAATAAATAATTTGATTTGTGTTTTCGCAATATATTTAAAAACTGTTAAGTAGGTACTTCATTTTCGCAAGTGAAGGCCTCCTCCATAGCACTATTAGTGTAAAAATGATTAAATCTACATCTTTTAGCAATGCAAAGATAAAATGAAAAATAAAATGATGATATTAATAAACTTTGTCAATTATTTATTTTTTAATCAATATATTTTACTTTTTCTTTAATATGATTGTATATGTACACTCATATCAATATACATTGTATAATTTATATACTTCCTTTTATATATGACCATAATATTCATCTTGTACCAAATTGCTGTGCTCAAATACACATAGCTTGCATTCATACAACATATTATTGTCATTATTGATACATCCAACAACATACAACTCTAGGCCATTTAGTTTTCGATCAACAGCAAATAAGGGATACATATTTTAAGAGTCTGCCTGAAAATCAGCGTTGTATGAGTAGTAAACACTCTGCAACATAATGCTGAGGCAAGCTCCTATTTAGCACCCATGGAACTATGTATTTAGGTTAATTATAAAATGGTTTTCTTTTTCTTTTTACTCTTTTTTTGTGATGCTAAATAAAAACTATCTATGTCTATGTCTAAATATTAATTGAAAACTGTTTGGGCTATAGGAGCATTCCATGAAAAATGTTGTAACCGACACAGTCTTTGAGAACTTAAATTAGTAAGCTGGGTTACAGTATAATAATAACATATTAAGGCTTTAAGATTGACAGTGTTTCCTAGCACCTAGCATATTTTATTAGGGTAGCTACCATAGCGACATGTAAGCGACAAAAAGTAGATGTTTTCATGGAATGCTCCTATAACTAGTAACAACAAAGCACAAAACAAATATAGGAAAAAACTTCATTGCAAACAGAATAGTACAAGCTTGGAACAAATTACCCTCTGAAGTTGTGAACTCTACCAGTGTTAATCAGTTCAAAAATAGACTTGATAAACTATCCAAACAGTGAAATCGTGTTATGTGAACTATGATTTAGACGTACCAGCTTTAGCTGCCTGTCTAAAATAAAATAATAATAATAAT
Source organism: Thaumatotibia leucotreta (assembly GCA_025490895.1). Taxonomy (NCBI): domain Eukaryota; kingdom Metazoa; phylum Arthropoda; class Insecta; order Lepidoptera; family Tortricidae; genus Thaumatotibia; species Thaumatotibia leucotreta. The sequence goes on along the minus strand of JALPQI010001275.1, from coordinate 14,841 downwards.
GCTCCTATAGTCACTATACTTTCCTTACAACGAATATTGACTTAAAACGGGATATATACTATGTAAATTATGATTATTGAGCATCCGATATTTCGGCACTGTTAGAAATACCGTCTTCACGAAGTTACTCTGTTTTAAGTCATACTAATAATCCTACGAACAAATAAAACATGGAAGCCACACGCCATACTAAATTGCCTTTCAAAAACGGTCCAGAATATTAGTTGACAAGTGTCACCCCCTCTTCAATGCATCACAGTAATGAATTTCAATGTCAACCTATTAAAACTTAAACCGGCATATAAAAATTGGTGTGATTTGTCCGTCCAAAGATTTGATTGGCTATATTCTATAAACATTTGTCAAAGATGTAGCGCCGAAATAAGAATAAGAATAAGAATAATTTATTGAATAATTAAACGAGTTAACAATAATCACAAAGATATCCCAAGAGTCTCAAACTAGGCTGAGCCTGTATCTTGAGACTCAAAAGTCAGTTAATAGGTAACACAAAGTTAAAGTATAAAATTAGTTTAATAAATAAACAATTAAGATAATTTGTGTAAAACGTGTGTGAGTGTGAATGTGCGATGTTAAGAAAAGCGCTATGTCCTGCCCATCTTGGCACAATTGAACAAATGTTTATGGTGGCATTTTTGAGCTGGCGTTAGGGTTCCATGTTATATATGGTCGCAGTAATAAATGACCATGTTAGCTTATACACTTATATAAAATATTGAGATAAGTACTGAATACTTACAGGAGCACCTGTGACACGAGCGAAGGGAGCAGCTAGATCATATTTATGTATGTCGAACAGTTTGCAGTCTGTAGCAAGACATGCTCGACAGCATAGCAGTTCAATGCGGGCGGAAGTACTCGCTTCCATGATGACTGTTTTACTCAGCAATAATGTACACAAATCTGAATAGATTCTTGTTCTTCATAGTAAACGTTGTAATTCCTGTTTCCTACATTTTGTGTACAATGCAATTCGATCAATTATCAATGTTAGTGATAAGTGAAACGCTGCTACTGTAGAATGGGATTGGGTAGGGTCACTGTCAAATAAATGACAGTTGTCCTGCGTTCGGAAACTTCCAAATAATGTGCACGTTTACACTCTATCGTATTATTGTACGATTTAATCGTGACGATAAATCATCGACATTTTTAATTCAATTTCATATTTCCTATGTATTTGCTTCATTTCACACAGAGTCGTTGTTCCTTACACGTTCATTAGTTTAGCAGTGAATTTCATTGTTTACTTAGCAATATTAATCTTAATATTCTTGTCCTTCGCAGTAAAAATTGCGATCTTTTACGAAACGACAATTTGGTTGTCTGCCTCTCTTTCTAGCCAATTAGTGTGTGCGTTAGAGAGGCAAAAAGCGAAATTATGTAACTTTCATAAAACGCGCGTTTTATATAATTTTAATAATTCCAACATTTCACATAGAGAAGGCCGCTGGCACGTGGCTTGCACTATCTGGAGTACCATTGGGATACCTGTACCTATTTTTATTCTCTTCTGACTTATCAGCTTGTCAGTACATAAAGGCGAAAAATTCAAAAATATGTAGGCGCAAACTTGGTTGTCCACAGAAAGTTGAAATTTGCTAACTTTTTTATTGCCAGAGATTTTTTAGACTGAGTATACTTATATTATATTACCACATTTGTCGGAGTCGCCTTAGGGTTCATACATTTTGCATTGCACTGGTGACTACACTATCATAAAATTCCAGTTTTTTACTTTAAATTGTTCAGGATCCTGTAATTTTTTACAATTGTCGCACCTGTCATCGTGGTGACGAACGCGAGTGTAATTCGTTTCCGCAATGCGTACGCGTAAGCTCCACACTCTCGTTCGCGGCGTCGCGCGTAGGGGCCATGATGAATTGGTGACCATATCCGTCGTAACATATATCTGGCCACCATATCACATCATCAGCCTATCTCAGTCCACTGCTGGACGTAAGCCTCTCGTATTAACTATGCGTACCTATAAACGCTTTATAGGTAAATGCCCATAATCGCCACGCTGGGCTAGCTAATTTTCTATCAAAGAATGGTCAGCGACACTTCAATTCCTTAGTCGACTCTTATGACACCCGCGGGCAGAGTTGGAGTGGTAGTGGTGACAAATGTATTCTTACTGCCGTCACCACATACTAAAACAGAACTATTTTTACTTGTTTAAAGAATTCATTTAAGAATATGGTGGTCAGTTATAAAACAGCCAGTTAAAAAAACTTTATTAGAATTGCTAATTTTTAGAAAGCATCATCATCATCATCATCATCAGCCTGTGATAGTCCACTGCTGCCATACTCGCCACCCATAATCGCCACACTGGGCAAGCGGATTGGCGATCGCAGTAATTAATTAATAATTATAGTGTAATTTTAGTATGCAGTGGCCAGTTACTAGCGGTAAACCTATCGCAAGAGAAACAAACAAAGAAACGACAATCAGATTTTTAAATATCTTCTTTTAATACTAATTAATATTTACAAATGTATTTATTAATTTCATTTTGATTGAATTTAAGAGTGTAATTTCCATAGACTTTCGCCTAAACCAGGAATATTAGAGTAAAATATCTTGATAAAATTGAAATAAAAAAAACAAAATGATAGTTACAATATATCTTCCCAATACGAAAATTGAGTTTGTGAGTTAACATGCTTTTAATAATACAATTAATCGTAATTAAGATTACGTCTACTGTAACAGATTGTATTAAACAAAAAAAAGCATAATCGAGTGATTTTAATGCATTACCTTTTCGCCGCTAATGACTTGATATGAAGTCAGAAGAATACATGCCCTGCACGCCAACGACTTCATATAAAGTCTTCAAATAAAACGTTAATTTGATAATACAAAGTTGATAGATCTTTTTTTTACATGGTGGCGAAAAGGCTAAAAACGGTTTATGCCTGAACAATGTATGAAGTTTATAATAAAAACAGCCGTGTATTGCATTTAATAAATACATTTGCATTTTATACATTTGGAATGAATATCACAAAGAAAATTATGCGTTCAGAAACCTTATCTTTAAGTGTAAGAAAATTCGCATAAAGGCCACTCCTTACTCGTAAGTGAATCGCAGCGCGAAGCCGCGAACGCGAGTGTGGAGCTTACGCGTGCGCATTGCGGAAACGAACTACACTCGCATTCGTCACCACACAATATGCGACAACACGCATGTTGTTATACAAGCAGCATGCGTCTATACGTTACAGTAACTTATCTTCAGATGGTTCGAATACTTGCTAAGAAATGTGATATCAGATGATGTCTAAACGCATAATTTTTTTCATAACATCTTGTTCTTTGAAACATCATTTGCACCAATCAATAAACAAGTTCATACTAACCGTAGAAATCCGTGGTAAATTATTAAAAAAAAAATCTGGTGAGACTAATCCATACTAAAATTAATTTATATTACACGCGGGTTACTCACGTTTTTAAGTCGTAAAATGCTCGACATGTTTCGCTCCATATATGAGGAGCTTTTTCAAGAGCCACTCGCCATGACCGCGCGACAGACTCCTCATATTCGGAGCGAAACATTTCGAGCATTTTTGGACTTAAAAACGTGAAATATAATTTTAGGATAATTTTTTTTTGCTATGTGAACTGTCATTTTGACATTTAAACATTTTGAACATTATGGCATTTCACATTTAAAAAAAAATCAAAGTGTGATACTATGGTTTTATGTTATAAAGGTATTTTGAGCGTTTAGTACCTACACAACCAAATTGTTTGGTGCAAATGTTGTTTACCAAACACTAGGTATCAAAATGTCTAACAACACTTACTCGAATCTTGTTGTTATCGTCTATATAAAGGTTTAGGATTTCCGCATACAACAATGAGGGCATTTCGATATTTTTTCTGCCACCAGGTGGCGCTAGAGTAGGCGTCTGGTCCACACAGCTGTGAGATTCATACTATTCATAGGTACGGTCGAAGAATTTAATTTCGTACCTTATCATAGTAGCTATAATATGACAGTCCTAGCAGCGTTCATATTGATTGTCACTGTGACAAGGTACGAAGTGGGTAGGAAATTAAATTCCTCGACTGTACTTGGACCTAAAATACCGAAATTCTATTTTATTTGGTAGTTTATTGATTTTGCAATGGATTACGACGAATACACGGTCGTCGAACTGAAGACTGAGATCTAAAACAGGCGCACGAAGTCATTGGTATTAAAAATAATTACTATAACTTTGTTCATTTCATGGGAATTGAGTTGGAACTATTTTTTTATTTATTTTAGAAAACAATACGCCTAAAGTAACGGTTTTCACAATAAATAATCCTATAAATATATTGAAAATCAAATGCGCGTATTTATTTTGACAGTTCGTCAAAACTTCCGCTCAGTGCTGCCATCTCACCTCCCCATAGTGGCAGAAAAAGTATCAAAAACCCTCATATAACATGTGCCGCCATCAGATATATCGTAACGTTTGGAACGATCAAAAATATCTGAACACGGCTCTATCGTTATGGCAATAAAGATATTTTTCAACGCTCTGGACCCCAGGGATTAAATAGCGGTTTCTTCTCCATACAAAAGAACGGTTCGAATTTCGTTATTTTTCGTTATTCGGTATTTTGTTTGTTATTTGAGTAATTTAAAATACGATGTTATTAATTACAAAAATATTGAGGAGTACTGTACTAATGCTTTCGTCCGTAACAAATACAATTAAATAGAAACAAAATGAATTAATGACACAAGTGACATTGACAATTTTTTTTTATATTTCATTGTACTGATTGCGGACGAAGGCATTAGGCTCTGTTCATCCATAAAAACAAATGTCACACTCACTTAAATAAAGATTATTAACAATTTATAGGAAATAAAAATAAAAGAGCCGCATTTTCTTGAACCTTAAAACGACAGATATCAGGGAAAAATATAATGTTCATATCTTCAGAAAACTTCACATAGCCAATTATTAGCGGCTTGTTAAGTTAACAAACGTTTATGAATAAAGGGGTTAAACTATTTCGAGGTTTTTCTAAAAAACCGGTTCCGATCCCCGCTGGATGCTATGATATATCTGATGGAGACTACCGTTTGTCTCCGTTACTCCAACGAAGGCGTCATTAGAGTGACAAAGACAAGTGCGGATTTCGAAGTTCGTAGTGCTACAGATAAAGTACTAGAGTTGCAAAATTACCGTCATTTTCAATAATTGACCGACATTTATTATAAATGACTGGTCATGAATGATATTCATCGTGTATGTTTTCCCTTAGTTAACTTAACACTTTCGCTGACAGTGAAAGAGTTAAGCTGCGTTAACCATACAAGCACCCGGCCTGTCGACAGTGTCAACGAAAGAGTTAAGTATATTTATCGACATTTCGAGCGTTTCAACGCCGTGACTTCGGTGGCAACTCGAGGGGTATCTTATACATATTTTGGACCAAGATACTACCAAGTTTAATAAATGTCGATCAGTTATTCCAAATGACGGTCAGTTTGCAACTCTACCGAGTAGGCATGTTAGACATTTCAGCGCCGGTGTCCGGGATCCGGGGTCCACGGTCCAGGGTCCCGGTGTCCGGGGTGGGGGGTACTATTGCAGCGCTGCGGGGTGGTCTCGGTCGCTCCAGTGGCGCTCCACGAACTTGCGGATGTAGTTGTAGGGCTTCGACTCTGGCTCGCCCGCTACGTTCTCCACCTGGATAGACAAGGGTTTAGAACCAAGGAAATAATTATAAATTATAACAATCATGAGTAGAATCAAAAAGAGCATTTCTTCGAGCGTTTCAACCGCCGTGACTTCGGTGGCAACATATTGCCCGATTTCCGTGGGTATCTCATAATTTTTTAGGATGTATTGGTAATTATCAACTACCTCAATTCAATATATCCATCTCTCACGGGATTCATGTGATGAGGCTGCCACCGAAGTCACGGCGATTGAAACGCTCGGAGTAATGCCCAAAAAATATGTAAGCTAATATGCAGGGCTCGGATACCGGTTTTTACTCCATACAAAAGAACGGTTCGAATTTCGTTCTTTTTTGTTCTTCGGTATATCAATTCTTTGTTAATGGAGTAATTTAAAAATACGACGTTGGTAATTTCATAACATTTTGAGTACTATATAAAGAATATAAAACATTTTAAATATTGGGCTATTTCGAGGTTTTTGAAACAAACCGGTTCCGAGCCTTGCAAATATGGCTGACTTTCCATAACATTTGACGTCTTTGACACATCGTGAAACACATTCGAAGATATATTTTTACGTTAATACCAGAGTTGGGCATTATCTAGATAATTAGTTATCTAGATAACTATTTTAAATAAAATCATCTCAAATGAATTTATTTGAAGATAATTCAATTGCAAATATTTTAGTTGTCAACTCTTTTATTTAGATAAATTATCTAGATGAAGATAACGGGCCTCGTTTGTTCTTGAAGTAAGCTCATCTAAAACGTCAGGTCAAACAGTCATAATGACATTGCCATGGACCTATACCTAAACTGGACTGAGTACCTACTAATTTTTGTTAGTCAATAAAAATTAAACAATATCAGTGAGCACGACGGATGCATCTCTGTAATAAAAAGAGACTAGTGAAAATGGTCCGAGTGAGAGCAACTAACTAGAGGATGGTGTCTCAGTTACACAAGTTACCTGTATAAAAAACACATTAGGGTGGCTATGATTTGGGCCGGTATGATTACGTATATGGTTGCAATTTTAGTATTTAGTTAGTTAAATAGTCTTTAGTGGGCATTTATATGGAAACAGCTCGGTCCAAGGCTCAAATGGCTGCTGTTTGAGATTACGAGTGTTAACTTCTACCCAAGCAATCAAAGACGCGATCAGAAATAATCTTGTAGTTTTAACGATGCAACATATAACATCAAACTTTCACAATTTTTTTTCTTTACTTGGGATAAAAAGAAAAACACACATCAAAATATTTAGTTTATAAATAATTTGATTACCTAGAGTTTTCACATTGACTTTAAATAAAGCAGGATTGAGACAAAATTCTCAAGACAGTATTGTTTAACAATAGACAGTTTTTTAGTAAAAAAAGTGTCAACTCTCATAGATCGTAATGTTAGCATGGTCAATTGGTCACCGTAATTAAAACGAGATGCAATTCTCTAATATGCTTTCTCTGTCGGTCACACTTTTTTGTCGCAGTACTCAGTCCAGCCCGGTCAGCACATCATTGAGCGCGAGATAGCTCGCGCTGCGACAAACCCATGTCGCGGCTGTCAAATTTATATTTGTAAAGCCTAACAACTTTCTATTTGACCCTGACACAGTGTCGCTACAAACAGTTTACCTATGGCAATAATGTGATGTCATGTCAGTAACCAATTGCAAAACATTTTCCAATGGAATACTATTCAATCCTTCGTCCTTTCTTTGGTTTAAAGATTTTATTGTATTTAAGACGATTTTTCTTGCTTCTATTGGTATCTTTTTCGGCATTTTTATGATGAAATCGTTTAAGTCGCGATATATTTTATTTTTGTTTACATCGGTGACATTCGATGACATTCAACGCCTGGCCTACTACCGCGAAAATCGAAATTCGTAAATTTCGAGGATGTTTCTCTGTCACTCAAACGAAGGCGTCATTAGAGTGAGAGAGACGCTGATGTCAAACAGTAATCATTGCCAGTAAAATAAATTAGTGTCACTGAAAATCCGCAACATGGCGAGGGTCAAATAGTAAGTTGTTAGGCTTTAGCCGTCATTTTCTCGATTTTGGTAGCACAAGTTAACAGCTCGAGAAATTAATTCCATGCGAAAGAGTCATCCCGCGGGCGACATAACAAGTATTGCCATTTATGTGTGGGACTAACTTTTCTTTCCTAGCAACACTGAATCGGTATAAATAATGTTGAATGATGAATGAACAGCAAGCTTTAAAAATGAAACATCTCTAGTCACGATAACTTTGTCTCGTTCACGTAGTATAAAGATTAAAGAGATAGGACATTTTAATATGAAAATGTCAAAGTGTCATAATAATAATCTGTCACATGACATTTGTAGATTGTGTTTGGTGGCGATATTTTAAATGGCTCATGAACGTAAAATTTAAGTTAATTATAGCCTTTTATACTCTTTATACGTTACTTAGGTACTGTGGATGTTAGTTACGATTATTTACATTTAAACCGTATATTTTATGAAATTCATGTTCATAGTTCTTTAATAAAAATGTATGTTATGAATTATATTTCAGTCATCGGAGCCCAATAATAATACAAAGCAAGATGTCGTTAAACTAAACCCATAGTTTCCAGAGGGAGAATGTGGATCCGGAAAAGATGAAGTACCTATATTGGGTCAAACTCCAAAAAATAAATATATCGGATCTTCGAATTACTAGCAGGTATTTCGATGAAAGCTTGTACAAATCATTTAAGTTTATAATGGAAATATGAGGGTTTCGTTTCCGTACCCGATACTCGCCTCCTTAATCCATCCTCCAGGTTCCAAAACAATATACCTATGACCTAAAAGTAGTTGATATATCGGATATCCTCCATATACCATCTTAATTATTAAGGTCAAGTATGGTCAAGAAAAGTAACACCTTAAGTTACATATATCGCGTCTGATAGTATTATGTATAGTAAAAATCATACTACGATTATTTATTTGATCTACAGGTTATTTTTGCGGAGCTGTCAATAAAGCATGGTATTTATCAATTATTCATACTGTTTAAAGATATGGCGCAAACTGAAGAAAAAGGTTCGCAATCAGCAAATCGGATTCCACAACAGCCATGAAGGCGGCTGCTGGGTCGCGCTCTGCAGTTCGTCGTGAACAACAAGAGTACGCTTGGCGCCCGAGCTCGTGGCGCAGCCTGCGTTTGGTTGGGTGGTTTTAAAGCGTATCGTTGAAGTTAGAGCCTACGGGTGTATGATATTTTTTCACTATATTTATGAGGTTTCATGTTGTTACAATTTATGTTAGTAAATCTCATTTCACATAGTGGAAGAAATATAACGCCGTGGACGCGAACTTCCGCGGCAAAGTATAAAAGTGCCCATTCAATTCAGACGATCGTCTACAATAGAACAGAAATTACAGGCGTTTATTACCTAATTAAATTATTAATATATTTGTGATTGTAAACTTGTTTGGCTCAACTGTTCTTTACGATACAAATGTTTGTTACATTGAGTATTTAATACATGTTATTATAATAAATACATTTTTTGTAATAAATACATACTGGATTATTTATTACATACATTTTTATTTGTTTAAAATACTAGTTATTAGCCGTGTGGAGACGGTAGTAAGATTACATTTGTCACCACCCCAACTCTTCCCGTTGGTGTCGTAAGAGTCGGTTAAAGGATTGAAGTGTCATTGACTATTTATTTATCAATGGGTAGTAGTGTGAGTAGTGTGTCCACTATGATGGGCAGCAGCATCATCATAGTGGACACACTATTCCCGATTATGGGTATATCATCATCATCATATCAGCCGAAAGACGTCCCCTGTTGAACATAGGCCTCTCCCAAAGATGTATGAAAGAGGCCTATGGGTATATATTAACCTCCTAATGCGTCCATGCGCATAGGCTAAGGAAAGGACATTGCCCATGCAGCCGTGAACTAATAGAGACTGATCTACCTTTTCCTATATAGATTATGTGTACAAATGCCGCTTTTCTTAATTATATTGTACTTGTAAAATGTAGCTGCGTAATTGTACGGTATACTACACAGCTATCACAATTAATACTATTATGCATCTTGCCCTTAGATACTTCTATTCAATAGCTATTAGCATTGGTGGTACGTTAATACTTCTTCTTTACAACCGCTACTTTTGAAAATATTACTAGCATATGATTCTTTATTGAACCTCCATGGGTCTTCAGACCTTACGGTATCGACTGTAGGGTCGGTAATGAAACGAAGTTTGTTAATATTAAAACATTAAATAATGCCTTAGAACGCATGTACTAAAACAAATTATTCATAATTACCAATACATAGCTCATAGCTATAATAATAATTCGACTGAAAGCCTAAATTTGCAATCCGTAACGAACTTTATGTGTTTCTCGACTTTCTCGCCACCTTCACACCTCGAAGACAATTTGTCGCATTTTGACATTAAAACGCAATGTATTTTATCGCTCAAGGTATACTTGTGCTACGAATTTTGAGGATATCTCGCGTGGGACTTTCAAGCGAAATAATTAAGTCGCTTTGATAGATCATCGCGAGTCAGCGTTATCTCGCGCGCATGTTGTGCTACCAATTCGTGACATAGCTCGAGAAAACTCTATGTCGCAGTTTTTGTCGTCCCGCGCCCATGATGTGCTTGCCGTGCAGTTTAGGTATAGGTCCATGGACATTGCTCATGAAGTAAACTTAAGTAAAGTTAATTCATCTTTTATTTCAAACGTCAAATAATTTATTTAGATGAAAGTTCATTCATCTAGATAAATTCAAAATAACAAATGAAGGATTATTTAGTAATTGAAATAAAAGATGATTTAGTTATCGTTCCGGTTATTTGTAAAAAGATAATTTTTGCCCAACTCTGGTTAATACTAGTAAATTTCAATCATTTAACTAAAAGTGTATGTGAACTCAAGGTTTAGGTGCGGCTCCACTGACGCGGAGCGGAGCGGAAATGTGCAAAATTGACCAATTACATTCTTCAAATTCGAATTCGAAACACTGTGATGCGGTCTCATTGGCCGAGCTCCCACAGCTCCGCTCAACTCCGCGTCAGTGCACCCTTAAGGTTTTAAGTTGGTGATATAACCAAGATTGTGTTCTGAAAGTGCTTGATTATGAAATAATTAAAGTTAGCAGGTTTGTTTACCTTGTTTCTACTTTCAACTGAAAAATACAATGTTGTGTTTTGGAAAAAATTGCGAGACAGCAATGACGAATCTTAGAGAATCTTGGAGAACCACACTTTAGCTGCAACTGTTCCACATTTTTTTTTTTAATAAATATGTTTCTTATCTGAATGGGCCCGTATGATACAATTAATTCTTGTTTTTTATTGCCATGATTACAGTTTAGTATTATACAAATATGCAGGTAGTTGAAGTAGCCCATGTAGATTGGATGGCCCATTAAGGATGGGGCTTAACATCAGTAAAATTCATGTTTACATAGTTTAAATAGCATAATTTTGCATAAAATTGACGTGTCTCAGGAGACTGTAACCATGGCAATAACAGACATTAAAAAATGTATTCACCCCAACTGCCCTTAAAGGATCACTATTATTGTTAAACTGTTATGACTGCATAATATATGGGTCAATTAATTTTTTTGGCCTTGGTCATTTTCTCCTGGATCACCCTTAAAATTAGTTTAATAGCATTCAAATTTACAAAACTTTCATTTTTAGTACAAATAATGGTGCCTTTTTCACGCCCTAGTGCGAGAAGTGGCTCATTTTACGTCAGTTCCAAAACTTCAGAGGGACATCTGTACTAAAAAACGTCGTACGAGACACGTGCAAAAAGGAAATTCATAACTCGTGTCGATTTAAAACACTCCCTTCAGTCGCGTCTTAAAACATCGCCACTCGTTTCCATTAATGTTTTTCGCACTTGTTTCGTAATGTACTATTTATTGACAGTAACGTGACCTTTCTATGGTGGGGCACCCACTAATTATGTTAGTTAGAGAGTGCAACAAGCTTTCTCCTAGCAAACTATGGTACTTTTGTCCCCTCGGTGTTGTGGCAGAATAACAACTAAAAAAGCATGATTGACTCATGTCACATGACAGCATTAAAGCAACATACCTTGTAAGGAGGTGAGATGGTGACTTCATTGTACACCCGGATGTTCTGGCCGGCCCATGACACATCATCAATGACCCGTGCTATGGCCAGGAATAGCCGCTGGCCCTCCGGGTCCAGGCATGCTGATAGTGCTGATACCTGGAAACAATTTAACACTACTCATCAGAGAAAGTTGGCTGTGCCTCATACAAAAATGAGCTGTTTTTTTTTCAGGGTGTGCTTAGTTGTGTTTTAAAATCGTGATATAACTACTCGACATCCTATTTTAAAGACAAAGCCAGTCTGCCTGCGACCACGGGTGTAACGTCATGCCCGAAACGTCAGGATATAATTAAACGTAAGTTTACGCAATTAAGACCCGTTTGTCTTTAAAATATGAGTTATAATCGTGAAAGTTTAAATCAATATACTTGACATCCTATTTTATACACAAAATATGCTCTCTGTAAGTGTATATAGACGGGGAATAGTGCAATACCGCAAAACTAACAAATTCAATTAGGCTCAATTTGAGTGTCAATTGTTTTGTTAGTTATGCTCACTGCTATGCGCTATGCACTATCCCTGACGATATTTGAAAGTATTCAGATATTAAGTACTCATTTATATATATTTTTCTTGTTTTTAGCTAGGTCAACTAGAAGACATTATTTTAAGGATTAAGTCCACCTTTGTTATTTAATTCCTTGTAAATTAGTGGCTTGTGTTTAAAAAAATAAAAGCATTTTCTTAATTGTGACCAACCTCAAGATAATTGACAACACTTATTGTTATTAGTAGGCACCTTAAAACTGTAAAGAGAAGATCATGTACAAGTGGTTTTGTCAGCCTCTGTCGCCTAGTTGGTAGTGACCCTGCCTACAAAGCTGGAGGTTCCGGGTTCGAATCCCGGCGAAGGCATTCTTTGTGTATTTATTTATCACAAATGTTTGTTCCTTGGTCGTGGCTGTGTATGTATCTAAGTATCTATACGTATCTATCTATTATATATATCGTCGCCTGGTACCCACATCACAAGCCTTAATTGAGCTTACCGTGGGACTAGGTTGATTTGTGTAAGATGTCCCAAAATATTTATTTATTTATTTATTTAAGTGGTCAGTACTTACTTTATGTTCCTATTAATTATGAACTATTGAGGAGAGCTAGGTACATGTATAAAACTGTTTATTTTGTATACTTAATATTGCTCAAGAATAATTTAAGTCTTATCCATGTTATGCTTTTGCTATTACTGTGAATACTAGCTATGTACATATCGTCGGTAGACAACCAAAACTCGCTAAGTAACAAATACCTACTTGAAATAGAAATTGTATCTAAGTTTTGATTCAATACTGACATAAGAGGTTGCTAAGAATAGTGACAGTTTTTATAGTGAGTTTTGGTTATCAGCCGACAATATATTATGTTATTCTAAAATTAATTGATTTATAATTATAATTACATGGATTCTTCCTAAACCTTTGTATGGATAGCTGGTATTTACAATAATAGGATGGTATTCGCATCTGCCCTTTGTAAATTATCAAGGGTATAGAAGTGTATATTTATTATTGCATGTGTTGTTATAATAACAGATGGTAAACAGGACAAAAAGGGAGAAGTAGGCAGCTGTACTCTTTATCACCACCAAACAACTAACATAAAATTGGTATCACCTGAGTTATTTCCAGAAAAAAAATCTATTTAAATAGGCTAAGTCTTAAAAAAATATATAAAAGTGCTTGTAACAATATTAATTACCTGATTTATTAATATTGTTGAGGCAATCACAGTTAACAGAAAATTTAACATCAACTACACAACTCAACCAATATCCTTAAAAAATATCTTAGGACATCTCACTTCAATTAAGACTAGTGATGTTGTTACCAGACAACAATATATTTAATAGATAGATACATATTAATACTCAATTTAATAATTATATCACATAAAATCCAGGATTTTTTATTTTTATTTGATTTTTTACTCCCTTTTTGGCATATCCAGAAGGGACTAAAGTGAATCAAAACCAAATAAAAGTAATCTTAAGATATGGATTAGTAAAAAAAGTAGCAAAGTAGAATTACATCCATGTTGCATCAGTCTGCCCAACATAATATATACATATGTTATATAGCTGCTAACATACATAAAGCGTGCCTTTTAATAATAAACAATTAAATTACAATAATCGTCGCGGAAGAGTGCATGGCATGACTTTGTAACAGTACATAGTGTTTAAAAATAGGGTATTGACCTGCCATGTGCTTAAAATACCTGATTTGTGTTTTAAATTAGAGAAATATGTTATAAAAAGCCTGTACTTACTAGTCTTCTCTTATTCTCGATAGAATTTCGTACTCTAGTATTAAGTCTGTGGAGATTTAAGCTCTGAGGCGCTTCCGGCAAAGCGGTAACTTCTTTCTTAATTTGCACGTCACTGACTAACGATAAATTAACAATATTCACATCGTGGCGTTTAGGATTACCGCTGGATGATGGACATTTCAATATTAACATCTTCGTCTGAGGATCGAATGCTAAAACTTCGCCTTCTATCTCCTGATTGTAACATGTTCGAGTTGCTACTATACTGCCGATGGTAAAGCAGTCAGACACGACTGTTGACATTTTGGAGAGTTGTTTTTGGGGTTTACGTTATATAAACCGATGGCATGCAGCTCAATGGCTTTTAATAAAGCAATTATATAAGTTCAACGTGTTCAAATGTTTTGTTGAGGCGACGAGCCGTCGGCCATTGCAATTTTTGAAGTTTCTTTGCGTTTTGTTGTTGCATGGGATTGAAAGCTACATGCGTTTTGTAACCTAAATTCCACAAAGACGTCAGCAAAACCAACGTTTTAACATATAGCTCGAATCTAATAATGTTGCCAGTGCTGAAATCATATTAACTACCATTACCAAATTTTGGTAGATTTTGATGTTGGCGATGTCAAGTGTCACTGTCAGTCATGGTCATGTCATGAATGTCAATGTATCGTATCGCGTAG